>APFE031379395.1:0-14296 GCA_000404065.3 Pinus taeda | reverse complement strand
ATGGAGATGAACATTGGAATGGGGATTAATCACAAGCTACAGTTATCGCACATTGTCTATAACAACTTACAAAGCTTCACGAGTTTAAGGGAGACTTCCATCACGTCTACATCAGGACGCACAAGGACCCCATGAAGAAGTGGAATGAACTACCATACCTGGCCACGAATGATGTTATTTTGACGTACTTGAGGCGTGGTCACCAGAGTGGTGTGCTCCAGCCATCTCCATGACGGAAATGGAAAAGTCTACTACACAACGGAAGAAGGAAGAGACAAAACTGCAGATGGCACAGTTGGCATAGAAGAGAAGAAAAAAGGCAGCCACAACAAAAGGACAAAAGGTAGTAGAGAAGGAGCGCAAGGGCTGGAATTCGCCTTCGCCTAAGCAGGAACAAGAAATGGAGATAGAGACAGAGGAGGATGCTGCAGACCTACAAAAAATGATGACATAGTTAAAGTGCTAGCAGCCAAGAGAGCAGGTGGGGCTGTGAAAGAAGTCGAAAGCGTCTAAGACTTCTTTCAATCTAATCACCGTCACTGAGGGAGATCTTCATGATATAGGGGAGACAGTGCATGATGTCACCATGGAGGCCCTCCAGCAGTTGGTGGAGGAGAATCAAATTATGTTTGGGGCCTTCCAGTCATAGATTTAGGAGTTGCAGGTGCGCACTCCCTGGGCTGGTACTCTCTTGCCCAACCTCGCAGTAGGAACGACCACGACTGAGGAAATGCTATGGGCCTGCATGACCAACACAATAGTGCTACCAGAGGGGGCACTGGTTACAAAAATCAAGGCCGACAGGCCTACGGTTAGTGCGTTGAAAGGATTAGGGATCAACATGGTTGCACTCCCTTGGGAGACACTCTATGTCATGTAGGACGAAGTGGCTGCAGAACTACGGGCCAGGGAGCCCACGTGCTACAGGTGTTAAGCAAACAAAGAATTAAAATAGAGCAACTGAGCCTGCAACGTGATGAGGTAGTCGCGCAAAACCGATATATGGTGTAGGTGGTTTAGGAGGCCTGCCAGATGGTTCCTGAGCTGGCCATCCCAGCAGAGGCACCAACAAAGGCGTGCATCCAGAGGTTAGCAGCAAGAGTGCACAAAGTATGAGAAGAGATGGCTAAGGTTCAACTGGAGCTAAACCTTTAGATAGTAGCACTGTTTGAAGGCGCAACCTTCAACTCCTCCATAGGTAAGGGAACAACATGTCAATTCCATTACATCGGGGATGGAAGAGATCAGCAGTGTAGTGAAGGACTACACCAAAATGTTGGAAGAATTGTTGGACATCCTCACCACTCTGCAAGAAGACCCGAACATATAACGCTTAGAAACAAAGGCACGTGAGCTACAACAATAGTATGATGATGTCAAAGGGACCGCACAAATGGTGGCCCTTACATAGAGGCTCACATGGATGCAACAAGCCAAAGCACTTAAGGAGTAGGTATATGCAACGCGACATAGAGAAGTGGTTTTGAAGGAACTTGCCTATCCTTGGATCGACAAGGCCTTCGCCATCACAACAACAATTGAAGGCAAGCTCACGCAGATGTAGGGGATGCAGGAGCAGATATAGGGAAGCAGTGATGATACAATAGTCTCCGAACAATGTGTCCAGGAGATACAATAGGCAACCACTCAGTGTGCTACCGACCTTGCAACAGTTTGAGCAGAGTTGGGAGGTCTTCGCGTGAAGATCTCTGCATCAACAAAGTGACTCGAGGTGAGTTACGATGTTTGTGTTGGGGGCCTGTTGGGCACAAGATCCCCCAAGGCAAGTTTTGGGGTGTAAAGCCCAAGTTTTGACTAAGTCCAATGTAAATACTCTACGATTTGTGGGTGTGGAGCGCGAAGTTATAATTGAGTCATAGGGTTGTCTGCCCTTACTTTTGTAATGTAATGTCAGCTTGAAAGTTCTACCCATGGTTCGCGGACCATGGGATTATATAAATAGAGAGAGGCTCTAAGTTGTAAAGGAGTTAAGTAGAAGTTAACTGAAGATCTAATGATGAAGAATTGAGTCTAAGTGGAAGCATCGAGTCATACCTTTGGGTCATAGAGTAGGAGAAGGCTATGCCGCTGAGTGTGCAGAGGCCTAGTAGTCTGTAGCTGAGTGTGTGGACCCCTACAACTAAGTGTGCAGAGGCCTAGTAGACTGCAGCTGAGTGCGCAGACCCCTATAGCTGAGTTCACAGGGTGAGTCGAGTCTATAACCGTTGGAGAAAATAATAAAGAGAATTTTCTTATCATTCTGTGTGTCATTTTCCTATTTTATGCATTGAATTATATTGGGTATGAATTGGAAATTTATTGTTTATTTGCTGTGTGAACTTATATGAATGTGTTGAATAAGCGAATATAAGATAAGTATTCATTTACATGAAGATAACTAACTATTATAAGAAGATAAGTAAGATCCGCGGTGTAACTTTGGGAAATAACGCAGATCATTCCTTTAGCAATGCGAAAGCGCCTCAGCCCCTGGTTAGGGTTGTGCGAAGGCAAGTATAATAGAGCACAAAGGCCTCGTAGGTTAGGATAGTGTGCGAAGTGACCTATGCAAAGGTATTCACAGTTGGACTAAATCGAACCCTCAGACATCTCAAGGGTGGAGAAACTTGGTTCCAGCATCCCCCCATACTACTTCAAGTGAGACCTCAGTCTGGACTCCATGAGCTGTTGCTGAAAGGGCCAGTAGTATAGGGATTTGTTTGGCTAAATAACTTCGAACCTAGGTCAGGCCCCCTCAAGCCAACAGGGTTGAAGCACCACCTCTTCTCTGCAATAGTACTCACACTGCCAGATTTGCAACATCCATTTGGAATCGAGACAGGTGCTTGAGAAGTGTTATCAATCTAAAGTGTGGTTATCACTAGGTTCCAATAGAGCCCATGGATGTATGGAAGACCACCTTTAAATCCAAGGAAGGCCTTTTTGTATGATTGGTTATGCCTTTTGGGTTGATAAATGCCCTTGCTACTTTTATGAGGCTAATGGATGACATCTTCGACCCTTCACCAACTCATTAGTGGTGGTTTATATGGACAAGATCCTCATCTTCAAAAAGAGTTGGGAAGAAAATTTGCAACACATTCAACAAGTCCTTCAAACCCTTTGGAAGCATAAACTATGTGCCAACTTGGACAAATGCACCTTTGCATGAGCCAGGTCCAATACTTGGGTTACATCATAGATGAGCATGGCGTGCATGTGGACTCGCCCAAGTGTTAGAAATAATACTGAGATGGGGGGGTGAATCAGTATTATGAAACTCTTCTCAATTTATACAAATATTTTCAGATCTGACAATTTAAACTTGCATATACCTTCCAAACTTATAATTAGATGTTTGTCATTAATTTGTATGTGAGAACCATAGAAAATGAGCAGGAACACAAAGTAGACAGTCACACCAAGGAACACAAGATGTAAGGTGGAAACCCTATGTGGGTGAAAACCACCTTTTGCAATATGTCTCTATCTTCTTTCAATGAGAAATTTCTTCTTACAATGATTTTGTATTGGTGCAGTCTTTTACCAGTACGCAGGCTGCAACCTGCAGAGAGCTATAACTCTCTCTCTTGTTTTCCAGCTTCTTTTGGAAGGGAGCTACAACCCCCTTAACTTTTGTACTAGCTGAAATACTAGTATGTAGGAGCTGATCTACATAAGGCTACAACCTTCTCTTTTCTTCCAGGGACTGTGTTTCATAAATTTTCAAACTAGATCCAAAACATCAAATACATGTGCATCACCCAATCTCCTTTAAACAAATAACTTCTCAGAGTGCAGTAACCAGAAAATAACACCAGTAACCAGACACCAATTTAAACCCAAATCTCTGCAGAAAAAGAGAGCTAAAATATATTTCAGGAAAGGTCCGCAATTTCACCGAAGGAAACCTGCGAATATCTGCAGTTCTTTTGTGTCTAGACTGTACCCGACAGCGCACCTCCGCACCTGATCAATATACTGCGCTGCATACCTCTGCACTTGCGCCTTCTATTTCTCTCTGTACCTTCGTACCTGATCTGTCTACTGCGCTGCGTACCTCCGCACCTGCGCCTTCTGCTGCGCTGTGTACCTCTGCACCTATGCTGTGGATCGCCTGCGGACCTCCATATAGAGCCAAATTATCAGTCCTCCAATGTGCCACAGACTGTCAGATCCACAGATCTGATCATGCGCCAAAGAGATCATGACCTATCAATAGATCCGCCTTATAATTTACAGTTTCCACCTTGATTTAGATCTAGCTTTTTAAACCGACCACCCATAATTTCAGATCTTAAGATATTCAATTTTCACGAGTGTTTAGCCAAATGATCTCCTTTCCTTTTTATAGGCAAGCCCTTACTCAAACCATGGATCAAAGCCATAGAAAACCAATACAAGGGATCCAAAACCTGGGTTCAATATTTTAGATGCCAAAACCACAGACCAAAACCATAGGATCAAAAACGTCGGACTAAATACCATGGACCAAACATAAGATGTGCGTTTTTCTCTGCATGAAAGTATGTGCATTTTAGGTTCGCACCTTTTGTGTGGGAGACCTACAAACATATCCGCATCTTTTGATCTGTGCACCTGCAGAACCAAAGAATAACTTTGCTGCACTATAATTTATCATCTGAGATGAGTGGGTTGCCATCAAGTACAACATATGTATCATAATGCCAACACCAAGATCGAAGTCATTCGGGACTAGCTAGCCTTAACTACTCTAACGGAGCTTCGCAGTTTTTTATGCCTTGCAAATTTCTATCGGAGCTTCATGTTGGGTTTCTCCTATATCACTTGGCCTTTGAGTTAGATTAGTAAGGGCGGGGCGAAAGAATTTTTTTCCTAGTCTAAGTCCCAACAGAAGGCATTCGTTGGGTTGAAGCACCATCTCTTCTCTACACCAGTCCTCACACTGCCAGACCTGCAACATCCATTTGAAATCGAGACAGGCGCCTCAGACTATGCTATTGGTGCAATCCTCTCCCAACATGGGCATCCAATGGCCTATCATAGTGAGACACTTTCCAATACAATTCGGAAGTACCCCACCTATGATAAAGAGATGTATTCCATCGTGCACGCTTGCTGACAATTGAAGCACTACATTTTGGGGAAGGAGACGGTCATCCACATCGATCACTGACCTCTTAAGTTTATACAGACATAGGGAAAGTTGCAAAATAATCACCATTTTAAGTGGTCTACATATCTGCAACAATTCCACCTGAACATTAAATACAAAAAGGGTAGCACCAATCATGTTGCAAACTACCTCATTCGGTTCCCAGTTGCAACAATAACTACTATTCTCAACTCTTGTGGTCACGAGAACTTTGGATGGCCACAACTATACAAAAATGATCCAGAGTTCACCTCAACATACCTCGTTCTATTACCTGGATAGGAATTTCTTGATTTTCACATCCAGGATGCATTATTATACTACTCGGACCACCTTTGTGTTCCTTCAAGTGAGCGTGCCAAGCTTATTTGGGAGGCACACTACAGTCGAGTAGTAGGACACTTTGGTGTGGAGAAAACTGTGGTTGTACTACAAAAGTAATTTTATTGGACCAAACTCTGATTGGAGGTTGGGAAATATATCAAATCCTACACTGCCTATGCCATATCCAAGCAAACCATCAAGAAGCAAGGCTTGTACGCTTCTTTGTTTACTCCCAGCCATCCGTGGGAATCCATCTCCATGGACTATGTGTTTGGCCTTCCTTCTACTAAGCATGGTAATGACTGTGTATTTGTGGTGGTGGACAAATTTTATAAGATGGCTATATTGGTGGCCTGCAAGAAGAGTATCACAGTAGAGGACACTGCCAAAGTATTATTTGAACGAGTATGGGTACATTTTGGGATCTTGCTGATCATTATATTATATTGGGATAACAAGTTCTTGAGCACATTCTGGTCAAGCCTCTGGACACTATTGGAGACCAAGCTCACCAAACAACTTCCTTCCATCTCCAGACTGATGGCCAGATGAAGGTTGTCAATAAGATGATAGTGCACATACTTCCCATGTACAACTCCAAGAATCCTTGAACCTAGGATGAGAGTCTTCCATATTTGCAACACAGTTATAATAGAGCTCTCCTTTTCTCAACTAGTTGTAGTCCCTTTTAGGTGGGTCTAGGATTTCAACCATTGTGTCTGATTGATGTTGCCATGCCACAAGCGACTATTCGAGGCTCATAAAGAGACCATATTTATTGAACACATCCAACACATTTGCCAAGAGGTTCACAAAATCTTGGAGAAGTCAAATTCCAAGTACAAGCAACGACCTGATTAACATCAAGTGCCACATAAGTTTCAGGTGGGTGATAAAGGTTGGTTTCATTTGCAGAAAGAATGCCTTACCAGAGCCCGTAGGAATCTTAGACCACTCTGATATGGTTCTTACACCATTACCAAGGTTGTGGGAGACAATTCCTTTCAGCTCCACATTCCCCCATTCCTTGCCCTGCACCCAGTGTTTAATGTGGACTACCTTTGACCATACTTCCCACCATTGTTGGACACATCAGACATTGCAGAACAACTCACACCAACAGAGTTAAACCCAGACTGTATGCAATGGGCCATGTTACACAGTAATTTGTCACTGCCTTCACTCCCAGTCCATCTACTGTGTCATGTGTCTAAGTCAAACATGCTCATGTTGAACAAATGCTCTCTGATCATGCCAATTGACCCACTTTTCCTAAGTTATCTGCCTCATCGAGACTATGGGCTTAATAAACACGCTGAATTGCGCTCTTGAACAGTCCAGCTGCGCTGCCAGCACGGAAGTACATCTAATTCCTGCGATGGTCCGATTTCATGCCCTAGCGTGAGGTTGCTTATTATCTTCGGCGATGACCTGACTATCTGCGTTGCTCACCCGTGATGTTAGCGCTGAAGTTCAGTTATGTACCCTCGATGACCTCTTGGGAGCCATGTTCTCATATGGCCAATGAACCATGGAGTGATGAGGATAGTTTCTTCCTGTCTCAACCTCATTAAAAAATGAAATTGGGTGTTTCGAGCATTGTTCCTGATCTTGTGTCAAGCTCATTAAAAAATGAAACAAGGGTTATGAGGATAGTTCTTTTACGGTGTCAACCTAATTAAAAAATGAAACAACCCCCTTTCCAAATCGAGTCTTTGATTAAGATCTCGTACAATCCAAGTCGAGTCTTTCTAAGATCTCGGAAGTGAACCTTCATTCCATCCACATCGTTGAATGCAATGAAGCTTGGGGGGCATGTACCTCGATTTGCGTCATTATGCTGGGGGCATGTGAACTTATAAAAAGCATAGCTTTTCATTTCAAGCTTGTGTAAACATGAAACCGAATCCAAACAAAGTTCTCCATGGTTCAAGCTTGTGTAAAAATGAACCCATACTTGATTTACATCTCGTGATTTCCGTTTATCCGCTAAATTCTGCTAGATGAGCCTTGGTTATTTCATTCCATCACCACCATCTCTTTGGCTGATCATATGTTTTCAATTGGTTGTTTTTCCTTTCTTGAGGAACCGTAACGATGAGTGGTTTTATTATCCAACCTCTTGACCATTACATGTTTTGAGTAGTTCCATCATTGCCGGAACCAGTTTCTATCCTTTATACCAATTGTTCCTCTAGGATGAGTCACCTTTAAGCTCTTTTCCGACTCGTAAAATATGAAAAGATTGCCAAGTATTTTTCCCTTTTTGACTCGTTAAAGAGAACAAAAATGGAGGTCTACTTTCATCTCTTTTCCAACTGTTTAAATATGAAAAGATTGCCGAGTTTTCCCTTTCGACTCGTTAAACGAAATGAGAGGCGGTCTGCTTTAAGCTCTTTTCTGACCGTGTAAATGAAAAAAGATTGCCTAGCTTTTTTTGTTTCAGGCTCGTTATTGGTTACGAAATGGTGTGGTTTCAATCACTTTTCTACTTTTTTAGGTTGAGATCACTGATCACGAAAAGTACTCCTTGATTGTAATGGTCAAGTGGTTCTTTCGAGTATTGTTTTATACTTTTTCAGGCTCGAGAGACACAACTTTATGAAAAAGGACCCCCTTGAAGTTTTCTTTTCCGTGTCTTTTTCAAACTCCCTAAACATGAAAAAGACTCCGAGTTTTGCCTCTGTCGGACTTGTTAAACCCTGACGACATTGGAATCGTCATCATGACGAGACTCGAGCTTCTCCTCCCTAGGGCTCATTAAACTATCACTAGGTTGGATTTGACCAAAGGTCAAACTTATATCACAAGCATATGCTATCCCCTTCAAGCTTGTTTTAAAAAATAATTGGGGTACTCACCGGCAATGGTTGGGGAAAATTTGGAAAACATCATTGATTGTATATGGCGGCTAGTCACTCTTGAGCATCAACACTTCTATTTCTTGTCAGGTTGGGACATCCATACATCATCATTTGGCCTTCTTTAGGTTTGGGTTGTCATTTAACCTCATTCTATCTGATCCATGCTATCTCCGTCAAGCCTCTGATCCTTTGGTACCTGAATGCTGCCACCCTCCAGAGTCGTGTCACCGACATGTTCAAGAGTATAATCTTTCTATAGTTTACACCTTTGTCTCGTTCTCTGATACTCTACTTCACCATCTACTACTTGTTCCTTGTTTCGTGTTGTTGATGGGGGAAACATCATGGCCCTCCCACTACAGGTCATCTCCTGTCGAAATCATCTCATTATCCGGGAGATTGATCCAGAGATCCCTATGGTACCTTGGAGCTTGCATGCCTCAATGGAAAGTTCTTTACGCCTACCGGTCGACTTACACCATTGGTCACCTATTGGGTGATTCCACGAGTGTTCAACTTTAGTTCATTCTTCACGCTTCGTGGATTGCACCGGACAGTACCTTGAGAACCATTGGCATCATTAGTGGTTTCTCTCGTGCTTGTTAATGATTTACATCATCGATCGGTAATCAAGCGATTTTCTATCATGCTCGCTTCAACACCTCTATTCGCATGTTGGAACTTGTACTATCATTGGTTGGGTTCAAGACCCCAAACTCAGATCACACATGTTCAGGTTGCGTGGATTGGTTCGTGATTACATGACTCATTGATGGATGGCTGCGACCATACTTGAGTCTTGATGGATGGCTGTGGCCATGCGTTTATTATTATTATGGTCTCATTAGCTAGATGGCTGCATCCATACCATAGACCTAATTCATATGCCTTTTGGATGGCTGCATCCATGCCTAGACTACATGTATTTCACTATCAGAGATATCATTTGTACTTGCACCTACAGGTTCTTTCGGATGGTGTTCCAGCTCAGCCAGTTTTGTAAAGCATTTCACCCCTCCCACTCTCTCGGGCTTCATACTTTAGGGGGCATCTGTTACACAGTAATTTGTCACTGCCTTCACTCCCAGTCCATCTACTGTGTCATGTGTCTAAGTCAAACATGCTCATGTTGAACAAATGCTCTCTGATCATGCCAATTGACCCACTTTTCCTAAGTTATCTGCCTCATCACGACTATGGGCTTAATAAATGCGCTGAACAGTGCTCCTCAACAGTCCAGCCGCACTGCCAGCGCGAAAGTACATCTGATTCCCACGATGGTCTGATTTCATGCCCCAGTGCGAGGTTGCTTATTATCTTCGGCGATGACCTGACTATCTGCGTTGGTCACCCACGATGTCAACGCTGAAGTTCAGTTATGTACCCATGATGACCCAGATTGGGTGAATTTGTTCCAACAGTCGGCCTTCTGGATGACTCTAGACTTGGTTGTTGGCATAACTTGTGTCGCCCTTCCTTCCTTGACATGGCAGTTCCGTCAATTGTGCTACCTTCCTTGGTGATAAGCTCTCTCTTCCCCCTTTCATGGAGACTCCTTCTCCTATTTAAACACTCACTTTTGATATGATCAGCTAATGGTTGGTAGTTGGTAAATTCTTGGGTTGAGCAGTGCTGTTAGTGCTTTTGATAGATAGCTGGTGTGAGTGTGGTAAGTGTGAGAGTGTTGATAGCTTGGGGAAGGTTGTGAAGTGCCCTTGATTTCATGTCAAACTTGTGAGTGAGAGAAATACCTTTTTATGATGGGAGATCCATCTTCAAAGAGTGAATGCTTGAAGAACATGCTGGCTGGATCCCTCTGGGAAGGCTTGTGACGTCAAGACTTTGGTTGTAAGATTACTCTTATTTCATTATTAATGCAATCAATGATGTTTTCCTATGTCTTGTATGTAATGTACTTGATAGCTCATGAATTCTTGACTTTTTGAGTAAATAGTTCATTGTTGTTTTTCGATTACGTGCTTTGTTGTATTTCCTTTGCATTATTTCAGGTTGATCATGTATTGAGGAGAAGGAAGCGAAAGCTGGAGAAGCGCAAAGGAACTCCATCGACCAATGGTTTAGGTAGGCCTCCAACTTTAACAGTTTAAGGAAAGCTATTTTTGATCTGTCCTTGTTTGTGACTAGACCCACTCTAGGGCTAGAGGGGTTGCCTCTGTCCGTAGAGGGAACACTTTCCTTCATCACAGGCCATAAATAATCAGATTATGGAGACATAAGTCAAGAATACTCACCAGTAAAAGGTACAACTATATTGGGTTGTCAAAGTTGGCCAACTACTACACCAAGGCAAGTGACTCACTAGGGACCAGGTTCAACAGAAATTTCCTTACCTCATGGAGGATCTGCACGCAATGGGGACCATTTTTTCTTAAGGGGGGAGGAATGATCCAAGTGGATTTTGATTGCCACCCACCTAATGCACCTAGATCTCTAGTAATTTTCTTTTGTTCCCTTGTTTATTTCAACATTTACTATTTTTAGCAGTTTTTCGGGTCCTAAACTTCCAAAACAGTTTTGGCCCCCTAAACGACGTTTTTTTAGGTCCTCTGTAGGGCCATGGAAATTGGAACGGGCCTATGGGAAAGCATGTAGTACTTAGAGAGACCTTTCCAACAAGGTATCATATGCGGAAAACATAGACAATATGACCAATTTATGATCCCAGGAAGTTGGTTGCCGAACTAACCCCAACGGGGCCCACAAAATCTTGGCATTACATCTCCTGGGGTTGTGGTTTTTATTGTTTAGATTTTTCTCATGTTTTCCAATAATAAATGGGCCCTTGAGCATCATTGTAACATAGTTTAGAGGCATGTAGTTACCACATCTCTTCTCAGAGATAAGCTACCATCACCCAAGTTAGTCTCATTTCCATTATGTTTGTAAGCATATTTCAGTATTTGGTATTAATGAAATGAAGTGTTATTTCTAATGCATATTTTTATTTATGGTTATATCTATTATTTGTTGCATTCCTATTTAAATTCATACCAATAGAGATTCCTTACCAAGTTTTCTCTCATTTACTTCTTCAGTTTCCTTGTCATTATAACTCAACATAATCCTCTAATAATTCTTTATTTTTATGTGTGATAATTTATGGGATATTCATATAGGTGTAGTGATCTGAACTTAAATAGGAATGCAAGAAATTATAGATATAATCATAAACATAGAGATTCAAAATAAAAAAACTTCATTTAATTAATAGAAAAATATTGAACTATGCTTACAAACATAATGGAAATAAGATAGCTCGAGCGATGGTAGCTTATCTCTGAGAATAGATGTGGCAGCTACATGCCTCTTAACTATGTTACACTGAGGATCAATGGCCTATTTATTATTGGAAAACATGAGAAATCCCTAAACAACCAAAACCCTAACCCCATGAGATGTAACACCAAGAGTTTGTGGGCCCCATTGGGGTTATATGGGCAGCCAACTTCCTGGGGTCATAACTTGGTCATATTATCTCCGTTTGGTGCATATGATACCTTGTTAGAAATGTCTCTTTGAGTAATATAGGTTTTTTGGCAGGCCCATAGGTGTGTACCCCAAAAAAATTTCATTTAGGGGGTCAAAATTGCTCTAGAAGTTTAGGACTCGAAAAACTGCTAAAAATAGTAAATGCTGAAATGAACAAGGAAACTAAAGAAACTGACTAGGGGGTCTAGGTCAAACAGGTAGGTGGCCACCAATATCCACCTGGATAATTTCTATCCTCTTAGGAATCAATGGTCCCCATTGTGTGCAGAGCCTCCATGAGGTGAGAAAATTTCTGTTTAACCTGGTCCCTGGTGAACCACTTGCCTTGGTGAAGCAGTTGGCATGCTTTTACAACTAGATATAGTTGTATGTTAGGTCACTATAATACTAGTGATTACCCCATTACTATTGTAATTGTATCCCTTATTACTATTGTTGTGCCCTTATTTTCCCCATATTGTTATTACTATGCCCCATAGAATCCCTCTATTGTTATTTTTGTGGCTTTATATTATTATTGTTAGGTCAGTTGGGTTATATTGTGATTCCTTAGACTCCTGTATATAGAAAGGAGGTTTTCCATTTGAATCAACCAAGAATTGTTTATTTGTGTAATTTAAAGGAGGTTCCCCCCTCGAAGAGGCTAAATTCTAAGGCGTTCAACTATCTTTTTGTGAGCTGGTTTCATAACATTTGGTATTAGAGCATTGGATTCTAGGGTTTCGCTACTCCAAATAGGTCATTGTGGCATTTTCACTATAATTTATTTATTTATTTTATTTTTATTTATTTTTTTATTTTATTTTATTTTATTTTATTTATTATATTATTTTATTTATTTTTATTTTTTTTCCTGTGCGATGTTTCAGAAGCTAAAAAAAACCCATTTGAGACAAAATTGTACTGAACCTCAGGTCCGAATTTTAGAGCTTTTAGCGTTATATTTGCAGAGATATGAATTGAGGAAGTTGGTATTTTTGCAGACTCCTAAATTGCATTCCAAATAGGTGACCTAGGGAAAATCATCATAAATTTCTCTCTAAGCATAAGATTGAAATTTCGTAAGGAGGTATAGAAGGAGGATGGACTGTAGTTTCTTGTACATATTTTTCAGAGCAAAAGGTTGAAACAGTGACTCGTGGCACATCATACAAGTTCACTCTACTGAACTAGTCTATAATCAGGTCACTGTGGGAGATTTGGCATAACTCTTCCTTGGAGAATCCAATTTGGATCAGACTAGTGGCATTGGAAATAAGACACATAGGGATACTGTAGGTCGCAATTTCAGAACTGGATGATTTGAAATTATAAAGATACATCAGATTCAATATCAAGCTCCTACAAAGTGAAAAACTTGTGTAGTTTTTTTTTTTTTTAATTTTTGCATACGCTTGGTTTGAAAAATTAGTTTGAAGGAATTCAAAGGGCATAGTAAAGCATTATTATCAATAATTGATGCCTCAATGAAAGAAATGCAAACACCTAGTAAGAAAACTCAAAGCTCTAGCATGACTCATGAAGAAGAGGAAGAAATGTAACATGATATATCAAAATTACGAGACCAAGTGCAACAAGTGTCACTTGCACAAAAAGGAACAGAATCTAAGATGGATGGTTTAAAGAAAGATGTAAAAGCTAAGATGGATGTTTAAAGAAAAGCATAGAAGCTAAGATGGATTGTTTAAAGAAAGGTGTAAAAGCTAAGATGATTGACGTGGAAGCTAAGATGGACTATTTGAAGATATATTTGAAGACAAACATGGAAGATTTGAAGACAGGCATGGAAAATTTGAAGACATATTTAACAAAGTTTCTATAAGAAATGCATACTAATGGTGAAAGGTTAGTAAAGGAAACCCATGATGAGAAAAAAAGAAATGTTAATCATGATTTCATAGACTCTAATGTTGGATCGAAGACCCACCATATTCCAAAAATCGATATGAGGAAGTTTGATGGAAAGGATCCTGCAACATGGATATTACAAAAGGAGCAATTTTTTGATCTCAATAATATGCAAAACACACAAAAGGTACATATTGCAACTTTATATTTGGAACCAAATCAGTTTGTGTGGTATCAATGGCTTTGCTCTCGTAAACAAATTATCACTTGGGAAATTTTTATGGAAGAATTGACAACACATTATGAGGATACAAAAAGACACAATTTTTTTGGCCAATTGATAAGTCTCAAACAAAAGGGTTCAATAATGAAGCCCAGTGAGGATTTCCAAAAATTGAACATAAGGGTAAAAAATATTCCAGAGGAGAATAGGATTGATGTGTTCATAGGGACTTTAAAGGATAATATCCAACATGATGTTCGCCTTTGGGAACCTGATTCATTAGAGAAGGCATTCAGGTTAGCAAGAAAAATGGAAAGCAAAATTAGGGCAACCAGGAAGCATACCACTCACAACTATAAAGATGGAAGTGTTGTTGCCCCTAGTCTTCCA
>APFE031379386.1:0-13510 GCA_000404065.3 Pinus taeda | reverse complement strand
GATACTCCTCTTCCTAGAGGTTGGAGGAAGGAGGATGCTACTTCAGCGGAGGTAGTGGATGCCACTGTTTATCGACAGTTGGTGGGGTCGCTTATGTATCTGGTCAATACGCGACCCGATATATGCTACCCTGTTAACCAACTTTCACAAGCTATGGTTAAGCCAACCAAGCTCTTCTGGAAGGCAGGCAAGCATGTATTGCGTTATCTCAGAGGCACATCAGGATATGGATTGTGATACATACAGGAGGATGAGGTGAAGCTATGTGGCTTCACGGATGCAAATTGGGCAGGGAGCCCAAAAGACAAAAACATCGACATCAGGTACCATCATATCAGATATTGTGTGCAGCGGAGAATCATGTTACTTTCATATATTCCCACGGAGGATCAGGATGCTGATCTCTTGACGAAGGTGCTCACCAGGAGAAAATTCGAATACCACAGAGGCAGGACAGGGGTTGCAAATAATCCATATCTTGTTGAGAGGGAGTGTTGAAAATACAACAAGATGACAGAGCTTAGTGAAAAGAAGTTGCCTTCACTAAGTGGGCTCACAGGCTATTTTTGGCGCAAAGTCTATTTTTAGACTATGTCTATTTTTAGACATATGGATCATGGTTTATGAGTTGCAGGATGCTATTTGTGGATGATTGGTCATGTTGGTAAAATTATATGGACCTATATTTTTAGAAATATTCCCAGACTCTATTTTTAGGCTGCCAGTAAAAAAATAGAACGGTCGAATATTATTAGCTCTTAATAATATTTGGAATATAAACATTATCTTATCCTCTTGCAGCAGTTCAGTTCAAGCTATGGATGTGGCACATGAAACTGCCAGAAGGAAATATGCTTTTCCTATGGATTAGTTGAGCTATTGCATGATGGAATTCAGTTAGAACTTAAGTGATTGAGTTTGGTGGAGTTGATTGAGGAGTTGATGGAGTTGTGTTCAGTTTGACTTAGTTGAACTAGTTGTATTTAGTCTAACTGACAAATACACTAGTGATGAGTGGTGTGAATTAATTATTAATTAATTCACTAATTATTAACTCATAAATCAACTAAAGAATACATCAATTAACTCAATGCATGGACAGTTCAGTGGAGACAAGTGTTAGAGGTGGGTGAAAGGGTGAGACTACTATTAGTTGTGACTATAGTTGTGCATGAGATTTGCACAATCAGTGGATTGAGATTGCCAATGAGGATTGTGTAGTGCAACACAAGGGAAATACGAGTTTGGATCAGCCATTCTCATCTATTCTCAAGCAGGTATTGCGCAGTGGAGGTAGTCAAGCAGCGGAGGAGATTTGAACCTGTGATTGATTCAAATTTGAGCTAGTTTGTGTGTAACAGGTGGAGATAGTACTGAGTACTTGCGAGGAGTATTGTACTATGTATTGTTACATGTTCTCAATCAAATAATATATAGATAGCTGAGGGGTTTTTAGCTGTATGCTTTCCCCGTGATATACTGTGTTGATATGTGTGATTGATGTTTCAATGTGCGCATGCGATTGTTTCTTAATTCCGCAAAATTGATGATCATCGTAGAGGAGGTTATGTATTATGCATGCATTCCGCAAATAGTGTATAATCAGGTTAATCTTTGTGAATAAGTGTCATATTATTCAAAATTTCTACAAGTTTCAAACCTTAGTCTTGCCAAAATTCCTTGATTTTCTCTTCCAAACCTACATTCAATGCATATTAGTTCACTAGGCATAATATCTCACTTTCACTCATCCCATTAAACAAAATATAATCAAAACATGTAATAAGTTGTGAGAAGAGTTGGTTTGACTAATCTAGGAGGTAAACTAAGGCCCATATAATTACCCAATGATGAGGATCATCATCACCCCCTACTGAAAGTGTTGCTCATCCTTTGAGAAACTCAATCAATATCCATGTCTTTCATAGCTCTAGTGGCCTCCCTGACATCCCATGCCTTTGATGTGGTTTCCTCTTCTTGTGCATAGAAACCTAGCTTATTTTCTACCTCCTCCCACTGCTTCCTTTCTTCTTCTTCCTTCCTTCCTTCTATTATCCCTAAGAGAAATGGTGGATTGAGTCTCAAGCCAATTCAAATGACTTTGAGCCCTTGAATAGATTTCTTGTACATGGGTTTCATGTTCAGTGTTTCTCTCATTCTTTGAGGATAGTGGTACTCTCTTATCTTTAAACTGTATGGCAATGTGTTCCATCTCCTCAAGAAATCTTGCATGTTGTCATCCCCTAACAACCTGAACATGTCCTCAAAATGTGTAATTGCTTACTCTTGGGTAACAAGATACCTGGGTGGAAGCTGAGGATCATTTGCAATTAAATTATGCACACTGATGAGGGCCATCGGATTAGACTGCTCAACTCTAATCACAAGAGGCTCTATTTGTTCTCTTGCCAATATCTTCTTCATTTCTGTAGCCTTTGCTTCCTCATGGTTCGTCCATGATGCCAAAGCCATCAACTATAAATCTCCTTGCTTAGCATTAGGTTCTCATACATTCATGTCTGTTAAGGCCATGTTATGCAAATAAAACTCATGACATCTTGGCCCTATATTCCAATGTACTTTGATCACAAAGATCAATGAAATGTCTATAATCTTGAAATGGTATTGTGCCTCTCTATGCTAGGGTCTTGATTTGGAACTCTGGCCACTATCCCTTAAGGTATAGGGCATACGATTTAGCTGGCATCCTACACTGGATTGCTTCCAAAGAGAGGCTGGCCATGGATGCCGATTGATTCTCTCTTTCTTGCAGTTGTCCTTTCAACCATGCATTTTCTGTATCTAACTAATTTTTCATTATGGCCTCTCTATCTCTCAAGCTGCTTAGTTCTCTGCCCATCTCCTTGAGCTTCTCCTCCATGTGACCAATGTCCTCCACCCCCTTGGACTTGGCAATCTGGATCCATCTATGGGTTTTGACTCTCTCCTTCTCAAGCTCAAAGAATAATGGAATAGAAAATTTTTGTGGAATGACCCTGCCCCCTTCAATAAATCTGTAGTATGAGTCTAGGTTCGGTTGGGGGCTAGGTTTCCTTAGATCTGGGTCCTCTTCTTTAGTTTCTTACTGTAAGCTTCCCTCCTTATCCAATTTTTGAGTCTCCTTTAGGTTTAGTAGAGTCTCTTGTAGGACTACTTCTGCTTCATGTAGGTCATGCTGTGTATCTTGTAGGATTTCTTTTCCTTTGGATGAGGTGGTTCTAGTTACAGGCCTTGTCACGTAGGTGATAGGAGACTTAGAGGAGGTTTGTGCTGAGGATCCTCTTTCTTGAGTTTTCATAGGAAGAGGAATTTTCTACTGCTATTTAGGTGAGTCCTCAATTACAATGGGAATTTTGGTTAGAGTTTGGGGTTTCCCCTATCTTATCCTTGTGCTTTTCCTCGTTTTGAAATATAAGGGGGTCTACCTCTGTCTTTTGCTTTTTTGTTTGATAGGGGTGCTAAGAGAAATGAGGGAAGTTGCTTCTTCTCTCTTAGTGGGTTCTAAAGACACCCTAGGTGACTCCTCCTTGTCTTTTTCCCCCTCTTTTCCATTGCCCTTTTCTCCTATGTCTTTCCCTTCTCCTTCTCCTTGTAGATCTTCATCTTATTTATCAGTTTCCTCTTTTTCATCTTCTTATGTTTCTTCATCATACTATTTCTCTTCCTCCTCTTCTTCTTCCTGATCTCTCTCCTCTTCTATCTCATCTTCATCCTTCTCACTGATAGTAGGACTAACATCATATGTGGGGCTTTGATATCCTCCTCTGTCTGCATGTCTCTGAAAATTGACCATTGGATAAGAATTCTGAGGTTGTGGTGGGCATCTTCTATAATGATTCTAATTAATCCATGGTGAGCTAACTGCTGGGGGTTTCCCTCCTACACCTTTATTCTTGTGTCTATCAGTGATTGCAGAAGGAAGTATGGTATGTTGAGCCTGTGGCGAGGAGGTGTTTCTGCTCCAAACCTCAATTCTTCAAGAAGCCTAAAGTGATATCCATAAACCACACTATACCTACCCTCACATGATATGTATTTGATAAGGTGGCAGCTCACCTCATTCTAGGGATATGGTAGGCTTGTTCTCCTTACTCCATTATTTTCCTCAATGGGCTCCTCACCCTCTAAAAAGAATTTCTTCCTAGCAGTTTGGCTATCTCCCTTGTCTTCCTTTCTCCAAGGTGCTCCTAGGGAAAGTGTGGTAATTCTACTTATGAGTTCAGGGGTGAGCTCTAAGGAGAGGTATCTCACCACAACAGTGGAATGGACTCTGATCAATGGAATGAGGGAAAGAGAAAAATCTTGAGCCACTTCATCATCATACCCTTAATTTTTCAAAATACCCCATCCAATTATGCCTTGTGAAGATTTCTAACACTTGAGGATGTTGGAGGATTCTCACACTGTTAATGGGCTCCCTTCTATTAAATCCCCTTGTCATTTTGGTTGTTGAATTTTGAGGAGCTGAGATGGTTGATACAATTTTTAAATGCAGAAGTAAATAACTTAAAGAACTGTGGAGAAAATTCCCTTACACAATTGCCAAATTCACTCAATACTAGGGGATTTTTCATTCAACTCACTTTGAAAAAGGGAAGTAATTATAGAGCCTACCTGCTCATAGTGTTTGTTGTAGCTAACCCCCATGTTTTCCCCTATGAAGCTCCTCTCGGCCAATCCTGTAGGCTGCTTGTCTGTATCATGTAGGATTCCTGTGCTATCCTGTAGGATTTCCTGTGTAATCATGTAGGAAGTCTTGCACAAAAGAAATATGGAATTTTCCTCCTCTGTAGGTTTCCCGGGTATGAGAGTGACTTTGCTAGAGCGAGTCTCGAGGAAATGAATGCATGAGTGCATGGGGATCGACGATTATTTCCTCTAATGGTTGAGTTGGGTGAGGTGGTGTGCTAGCAACCGAGGTACGGTTTCCATTTTTGGACGATTGGTCCCCACTACCACCTCATCATTCCCCTCTCCTTGTAATCAACTCCCACTTCATGCATCCGTAGCCTTCACTACTTTTTTACTTCTCCTATCTTTTCTTGACTTGACTGCTACCACGTGTGGGAGGACCAATAGTTTTGTCTTTGTTGACTGAATGAAGGTGGCCAAGTTACTAGCCACATTTTGTTTATAAACCAACTTGCTCATAAACTTTACATCTTTTGACTACATTATGCAAATGAGAGAGTGAAGTGAGATACTTACCTGTGGCCCTAATACCTTGTTGCAGTTGTTGAAGACCTGAGGTGCTTGTTGTGTGTTGGCTACATGCTATTTCTCCTTTCCTCTTAGTATATATATATAATTATATTA
Organism: Pinus taeda; assembly: GCA_000404065.3. Taxonomy (NCBI): domain Eukaryota; kingdom Viridiplantae; phylum Streptophyta; class Pinopsida; order Pinales; family Pinaceae; genus Pinus; species Pinus taeda. The sequence goes on along the minus strand of APFE031379386.1, from coordinate 8,194 downwards.
TACTATATTATATTATCATTCCCTTGATTTGTAGGTACCTGGTGTTGAAGATGATGGTGTTGTTGCTACTCTGGAGCTTTTTCTACCCTTGGATCTTCATGTTGGAAGCTTGCTGCAATCATGATTGGTATTCTATTACAGGATGTCCTGTAGCTACTTCTCCCTCAGAATTTCTAATCATTTCTTCTGTTGGGATTTTGAGGATGATGAAATGAATTGAGAGGAAGACTAGGAGTGTGGAGAATGAGAAATACTCAGTTGTTGCTCCCTTCTACTCTCTGTTTCATTTGTTTCTCTCTGTTTTTTCTCTTGAAGACTAATTTTTTTTTTTTTTTGGAATTGGTTTTTTTAATGGTGAATGCAGGGGTGATGAAAGTGGAGACAGGTATGGTAATGAAGTGATGATGTAGGGATGTTATTATTTTGACATGGTAGGTCAATTTATCATCCTAGGGTCACTTTCTGTAGGATTCCCGAGCTAGTGTAATTCCTACAGGATCATCCTGTAGGTTTTTAGGGGATCCTGTAGGCTTACATGGGATCCTGGAGAAAACACAGTCCCCTTGTAAACTGAAGCAAATGATAGAAAAAAAAATGAAATAAATGGTGGAGTGATGAATGAAAATGGGTGGAAAAATAAACATGGGAGTAGAACAGGTTCCTTGTTTATTCTATTCATTTCTCTGATCGTCCTCCTTGCTGACCTGCAAATAGAAATTTTCAAGATTTTTTTTTTAAAACAACTAGTCTACCTCTAAGAGGTTTTCATCCTTTTCCCTAGGTGCCCTAAGAGAGGTTTTCACCTAGAGATCTTTTCATTTTCTCTTTTTTCTTACACCATTGGGCCGCCCCAAGAGGTTTTCAACCCAATGATGGGACTCAAGCACCTCATGGAGGTTTTCACCTAAGTCTCCTTATTTTTTTCTTCTCAGTGACTTGATGAGGTAGGAGCTGAGACTTGCTCCATTACCATCACTGTTTTATTGATACCATCAATGAACTCTTGCTTTGACAATGGTCTTTTGTAAAATATCAATCTGTGTCCATCAACAAGTAAAGGAATGGCCTCTGCATATATGGTTATGATCTACACTAAACCATTATCATGACATCTTTCTATAACACAAGGCCCTAGCCATCTTGTCCTTAAATTGCCCTTAAAGTATTTATATCTGGAATCATATAACAAAGCCCAATCACCTTCTTGAAATTTCTTATCCTCGATGTTCTTATCATGCCAGATCTTCATTTGAAGTTGGGTTACCTCTGTGTGTAGGAGGGCCTGCATTTTGAACTCATATAAACCATTCAACTGGAGAAATCTCTCTTTTTGTGCACATCTGAGATCTAGATCTAGTTGGGCTACCATCCTTAATGTGTTATACTCAAACTCAATGGACAACATGGCCTTTTTCCCATAGACTAGCTCATAGGGTGTGAATCCAGTGTTGGTCTTCTTAGTGGTATTATAGGCCCAGGTAGCCTCAACTAGTCTATCCGCCCAATCCTTCCTGCTGTTGTTAACTACTGTGTAGATACCAAATAGTTTGCTATGTCAGCAAACCATGGAGATAGAACTGAAATTGCGAACAAGTGCTCATCCAGTAACTAGTCATCAACCATTCCCTCCTTACCTGTAGGCAGAGTTAATTTGGACAAAAAGTCCGCAACAACATTTTCCTTGCTAGGCTTATCAATAATAGTTAGATCAAACTGCTGTAATAAAAGTAACCATTTTATAATACGAGCATTCACATCGCGTTTATTCATTAAATATTTGATTGCAGCATGGTCAGTATGGACAAATGTTTGATAGCCTGTAATATAATGCCTAAATTTGTTCAACGAATGCACAACAACCAAGAGCTCCTTTTCGGTCACTGTGTAGTTTAGTTCAACCTTTGATAGATTCTTACTGATAAAGTAAATGACATAAGGCAATTTTTCATCTATCTGACCTAGGGATGCTCCTATGGCTTTGTGTGAGGCATCAGCATGAATATGAAAAGGAAGGGCCCAATTTGGGCCTCAGAGAATTAGTGTAGTGGTTAACTTGTTCTTCATGATGTCCAAGGCCTGTTGACAAATTTTTGAGCATATAAACTCAGAGTCTTTGGCCAACAACCCAAATAAAGGAGAGGCCAACTTTCTTAAGTCCTTTATGAACCTTTGGTAGTATCCAACTAACCCTAGGAAAATTTTGACATCTCTGTGCTTTTGAGGAGGTGGGACCCTTTGGATGATAGCTATTTTGTTTGGGTCCACTGGTAGTCCTTGTTGAGATATTGAATGACCCAGCACGGTCCCTGCAGTCATCATGAATTCAAAATTTGCAGGGTTGAGAGACATGTTCATTTCAATGAATTTATGCAGTACTTTACCTAGGTTGGACAGAGCCTCCTGGAAATCACATCCATAAGGTGTAAAATCATCCATATAAATTTCTATTGCATCATGGACTAACTTGGCAAAGATACTCAGGACTATTCCCTGGAAAGTGGCAGGAGCATTGCATAGGCCAAAAGGAAGGACCCTATAAGAAAAAGTTCCCCAAGGACAAGTGAAGTTGGTTTTATCCTGGTCCTCCGGGCTGATCTGGATTTGATTGTACCTGCTGAATCCATCTAGGAAAGAGAAAAACTTATTCCCTGCCAGGCCATCTAGCACTCGGTCGATGAATGGTAGAGGGAAATGGTCCTTCTCTGTGGCTTGTTAAATTCCCTGTAATTGACAGAAATCCTCCACTTACCATTTTTCTTGGAAACTAACACCAAATGATACACCTACTCACTGTTGGAGATAGGATAAATGAATCCTGCATCTAGAAATTTTTGCTGTTCTTCTTTGACTATATCTTTAAGAGTTGGATTCATCCTCATTTGGGGTTGCTGGACTGGCTTGCAACCTTCTTTGATATAAATGTGGTGAGTAAACACTGAGGGGTGTGCTCCCTTCATTTCTTTGTAACTCCAAGTGAAGGCATCCAAATGTTCCTTTAGCATGTTGCACAACTTCTCCTCTTGGAGAATAAAAATAGATGGATTGATTTTCAAAGTTCTCTCAGAGCCGAATTTTATGGTTTTGACACAAAGAAGGTTGGAATTGGCCAAGTACAGATCAATTGGATGGTTTTTCTAGGTTTTGCTTTACTACTTCTAGAGACAATGTATTGGGAGTTGGACTTTGGAGTAGGTGTTCAATAAAATCATCTTCATCATGTTGTCCTCCTCCCATGGTTGTTTCTAAGGTATACAGTTGGGCAGAATAAACTTCATCTTCTTCCTCCTCTTCCAGCCATAAAGGTAAATCATGTTCTAGAGATGGCTAAGTGTTGAGCCCTGAACTTGCATCTCTCCTACACACTTTCCTAGACTTTTTCCATTCACCTGGACCTCCTAAGCTATCAACATCATTTCATATTAATCATAAAAGAGAATTTAAAGTGGTTTTTTAACTATGCCTTTGTGTTTGTTGTTTGAATTAGATTTTTTCTTATGAGCTGCAGAATGCAGCCACTTTCCACAGCTAGTTCAACTTTCCGCAACTGTTTTTGTTAAACTTCAAGTTGCAGGTGTCATCCGACAAAACTAGACACGTGGGAAAATTAGAAATGACTTGGACATGGATCAGGTCCTATTGGTCTAGCTGGATTCATCAAAGAAAGCTCTGGTCAACGGTGGTCAAAGAATGGTCTAACGAAGGAGTCCGATGGTAGCTGGACTCTGTTTTCAACCACGTGAAGGATTCGTGGCTATTTCTAGATCCCTGGAGGCACACTAACACCTGTAGGCTGCCCCACGATGTGAATCCAACAACCGTTTTCAATAGATTGCATAATCTCAGCAACCATGATGCTAAATCCATGGACGCTGTCTTTTACATGTCCTCTGTTAACACAGTTTCACAGGAAAACAGTTGTGAGTTTCTTGTTATAAATAACGCGTTTCCAAACACATACAATTAGTCTTTTTTCTTATGTAATTTTACTATTAAGTTGCTGTGCCATGACACTAGTCCCACTGTGATAACAATGTTTTGAAATATAAAAGAAGACTCTATTTCTACATGATTGCATGAGCATAATTCTTGATTGATAGCCCATTGACCGAGGCTGTGCAGAGGGCCCCTGCACACCAAGGTTTTGTTCTTGTATTGCTGTACAGTTTTATGTAATGTTCCTTTAATTCCATTGCATATATTCCATAGTTATTCACTTGTGTATATTTCTTTTGCTATGATATTAACACTTCACTCCTATTCATGATTTTACAAGCTCTGTATATTACTGTTAACGTTGATGAATGTGTGTGTATGTTTCAGGATGGAAGTAGGCCCGAGCACTTTTACACATTTCCTTTTGCAAAAACTAGTGACATGGAAATAGTCTTTCTGCTGACTTGCTTTTCTTAGTTTTTTTTTTTTGTTTAATTCCAGTTCTGTTTTGTTGATTTCAATTTAGTTCATTTGCTTTGTTAGATAGTTTAGAAATCAACTTGCTCAAGTTATTGATGATTACCTCCGAAAGCCATAGCTTAGACTACCTGGCGAGGGATCAGACTATGAATTGATGTGATTTGATTTTAGTTTTACTTTTATGAAATTAGATATCAGATTGCTCAAGTTATTGATGATTGCCTCCGAAAGCCATAGCTTAGACTACCTGGTGAGCGATCAGACTATGAATTGATGTGATTTGATTTTAGTTTTACTTTTTTGCAATTAGATATCAGATTGCTCAAGTTATTGATGATTACCTCCGAAAGCCATAGCTTAGACTACCTGGCGAGGGATCAGACTATGAATTGATGTGATTTGATTTTAGTTTTAGTTTTATGCAATTAGATATCAGATTTCTCATGTTATTGATGATTATCTCCAAAAGCCATAGCTGAGACTACCTGGCGAGGAATCAGACTATGAATGATGTGATTTGATTTTACTTTTATTGTATTGCAATTTTGATTTGTTTGAGTGTGGTAGCTTAATTATTTTTTCTATTTAGACAGTAACATGGATAATGGTTTCATGATCAATAGTTCATTTCTTGTTTGACTTGAGTAGCAGCACATCTTCATTTTTGTTCTGGTATTAATTTCGTCATTAGTATGTTCTAAGACCCTCTGGAGCGTTAAGATCTGGAAATCACTATAGAGGACAGAATTGCCTTAAAATCTATATCCATACTTTCCTTCTGGAGTTTTCTTAAGACTCAAATATAGAATTCCCATTCACATTAGGAGACAAACAATGATAAAAACCCCCAAAACAAAAGAAAAATTAAAAACGACAAAAGTAAGAAATAGGTTATCTTGCACATATAGTGCGCCACACTTCATCAGCTTACGAATCCCAGATTGACAATTAATGTAGCAATTTAGGACACACTAAATTGACCAAACATTTTGGCACCGTTGCCAGGGAAGTGTAACTAGGTAGAAAATTTCTTAAAAAAAAAAAGAAGAAGGGAAAAGTGATAACTTCTCGAAGTATGCTCCCCTCTTGCACCTAGTGTGATCTGGAGGATCAGAAAAGAGAATTATTGGTTCAATAATTTCTTGAGTATGCTCTCTTCTTGTACCTTGTGTGATCTGGAAGATCAGAAAGAGAATTATTAGCCCAACTTGAAGAGAAAAATAAAAATAAAAAATGACATGCATAGAGCAAGAGATTCTAGGGGAAGGTTTATAGCTAGGGCAAAGAGTTCGATTTTCACAACTCCAGCTTCTTCAAGGCATAGACAAGATTCACCACCATCTACTCCTAGCCTTAATATTCCTGGAATTCAAGGAGCAGCAGTTGAATTAGAGGATTCTCCCACACTATCTACCAAATCTCATCTGGTAGAAGACCCTTTCTTCACTTCTACAGGAGAGCATATTGTAATCAAAGAAGTAGAATCACCTGAAGAAGAGAAGGAAGAAACTCTAATTCATCCACCCTTGATAGAAGAACCAGAAGACTCTGAGGAAACTATCATGATGGAGGAAGTAGTAAATGGATTTGGGGGTAGAGGTAGAGGAGGAGGAAATAATGGAGGCAACAATGGTGGAGGTGGAGGTAATAATGGAAGAAATAGGGAAGGAGATAACTCGTTTGGATTCTCTATAGTTAATTAGGAGACTCACACAACAATGAAAAACATCTCACCAGCTGTCCTCCCCAACTTTTATGGGTTGCGAAGTGAGGATCCTGAAACATTTCTGTGAGTTTGAAGTCGTGTGCCAAACCTATGACTATAAGGAAGACTCTCAAAAACTCAAACTGTTTCCTTCAACGTTGAAGGGAGCCACTTTGAAATGGTTCATGGGATTAGTCACCCAATCTATTAGGAATTGGAATGATATGAAACAAAATTTTTTGGATAGATACCTGGACTATTGTATGCCCACCAATCACAAGGATGAGGTATTCAAAATGATTAAAAAAAAAGATGAAAACTTGGAGGATTTACTTGAAAGATTTCAACACAACTTAGAGAAAGCAAAAATGAGTAACTTAGATGAGGAAACCTTGAAGGCCCTTCTATTGAAAGCCATTAGAGATGAATGGATAGATATTTTAAACATGATGGGGAAGGGAGACATTTCTCAACTTCCACTTCGTGACATAGCAGAACTATGTGTTCATCTCTTGAGGGGAAAATCTAAAACGGGAAAAGGGCCTAGAGATCCGTCTCTTATTAGAGAAAACAACTCTACAACTGGATCAGTAAGTAGGGTAGAGATTGGAAATATGCTTGATGAATTCAAAACTAATATCCTAGGGAGTCCTAGTTAACAACTAGACACCCTTAAAATTCAAAACAAGCAAAAAACAGAAGCTGATGCTTTGGCCATCTTTTGTCCAAAATGTAGGAAGAAACATGCTCTAAGGGAATGCCCCTTGGACGCAAAAGTTGTAGAAACATGTATGATTTTCTCAAAGAATCATGAGACCAAGGATTGTCCTTCAATTCCTAGGCTCAAAGCTGTCTTTCAGGAAGATCCAAATTCAGTAGAATCTCTCTGTTTTGTTTCAAGAAGACCTTGGCAGGGGCAACAAAATCAAGGGTTTAACAACCCTATGAACTTTCAACCCCCACCAAATTGGACTTCTTGGCAACAACCTTGGCCCCAACCTCAAAATCCATATCAATCATGGGCACAGGGGATGCAAAATACTTATGGGAGAGTTGCTCAATTTTATCAATATCCTCCATCTTTTCAAAATCAACAAAATCCACAATTTCCAAATCAAAATCCACAGCTTTCATTACCGTTTCCACAACAACAACCTTCTCAACAAAATCTAAATCCTTAACTCATGCTTCCATTTCAGCAAAAGACAAATCAACTGCCAGCTCAGCCATTGCCAAATCCTAACAATAAAAATCCTCAGAATACTTACATGATAGAAGGACAACAATTTCCTACATATATGATTGTTCCTCTTAATGATGCACAACTCAAGTCTGGTAGAGTTTTAGAAAAACCTTCTATAGATGTTCAAAAGCAAGGTATTTTTGAGGAGGATTCTCTTAAGGTTAATAAAGGTTCTGAGGAGGCATCTCTTCAAAATCCAAACATTCACAAAGAAAAAGAAAAAGAGTCAACCCCCACAACTCCTATAGTTAAGCAACCTGCATCTTTATCCACACCTCCTTTCCCTGAAAGATTACAAATTGACAAAGGAGTGGAAAAGCAAATCTTGTTGCCTGACTATGACTTTCTAGATGAATTGAAGAATGTTTGTATCAAGATTCCCTTGTTACAAGCCATTAAGGAAATTCCTATTCTAGCAAAGACAATAAAGGAGTTAAGTCTTAAAAAAGCAGAAAGGAAACCAAGAGATATCAGAAAAATCCACCTGGTAGGAAAAATTGCAGATATCATGATGGGAAAAGTTACCATGTTGAAGTATGTAGACCCTGGTAGTCCAATTGTTAAAACAACTATCAATGGGGTAGAAATTCCAAACACTTTGATTGATTTAGGGGTTGCTATCAACATTATGAGTAGGCAGACTATGGAACAACAAAAACTTCCTAATCTTCTTTTTACACCTACTTTATTGCAACTTGCAGATCGCTCGATTATTAAACCAGATGGTGTATTAGAAGATATTTCAGTCTCCTTAGAATCTTGGGAATATCCAGTGGATTTCATGATTTTAACCCCCAAGAGTAATTTAGGTGGACATCCTCTCATTTTAGGAA
>APFE031379383.1:0-21289 GCA_000404065.3 Pinus taeda | reverse complement strand
TGGAGCCTGCAAAGGTTGCTCAGGTGATATTACTCTTTTTGTACTTTCTATTTGTCTATAATAAAGAAACACGTCTTGATTCCCTATATTCTTCTTCTTTATGTTTATGATGTTCATGTTTGAATTTCATATATGAATCGATGTTTAAAAGTTCATAACTAACTTCCTTCTTGTATAACATAAAGATGATTTTTGTATAAATCTTTTTCCATATACTGCTGCATTCTTTGGAATTGTTGGTTTTGCAGGGCAAAGGAGCGAAAGGGACGTGAAGAAGGGTTTGGACCCTTGAGGAACTACTCGAACGTAGGACTTGAGGTACGCCCTTCTTACTTTAGAATTAGCTTTTGCTAGCATAATGGCTGTGTGAGTGCATGTTTCTTTGTTTAGACAAATTTCAGTGTGCTAGGGTTTCCACCCAAAAGCCCTAGGGGATCAAATCCCTCAACACTCTTCTTCCTTTTGTTGTGCCACCTCTGTGGTTTGAGGATGTATTGTAGCTAGTAGCTTCAATTGTCTTCTTAGGGCTGCTATGTCCTCCTCTTTTTTCCTTATTAAGGCATGTGCGCCTTTGGGATCCTTGGGATCATGTCCCAACTCTATAATGATTTCTTCCAAGGATTTTATCCTATTATCCTTGGCTAATGAGGAAGCTTTCTCTAGCTCTAGTTGGGCAGAAGTGTTATACAATGAATTTTGCAATCTATGGGCCATTAGAGCTTTATGTGCTAAGGTGGAGTATACCATTTCTCCAGCCTGTTTATGCAACTCAATCTGGTCTATTGGATGGATGTCTTTGGCAAGAACTTATGGATTGGTACTAATATAATCTACAACTAACTGTGGCTGTTGTATAGTGGGTCTGAAGTGACTAAGAGTCATCTTCCCTGCTTGCATGTCATAGGCTGCCATCAACCTTTGTTGATTTGTAGGAGCCATTCTTAACAATTGATTGTAAAGCTGAAACCTCACTGGTTCGTTTCTAGCTTTAATTTCAGTGAACGCTTTCCTGATATCTGAGCCCTGCTTGGTTTGCTGCTTGGAGGATGAAACCTTCACACCTGGCTCTCTCTCTTGCTCCTGCTGAAAGAAGCTGGCTGATGTTTCCAAAATAGGAGGGATCTGCTATTCAGAAGTTCCCTCAACCCTGATATTACCTGTGGTCTCTTCAGTAAATTCCTCCTCGGAATAGGGGTTTAGCCTCTGTCTCTTTTCCCCTTGCTAATCTGTAGATGATCCTATGGGTGTGTCTTCAGGTCTGTCCCTCTTTTTAGCTCTTTCTTCATTGTGAGGGGTTTGCAGTACAGGGACTTCTGCTGCCTTTATTTAGGTTGAAGGGCCTTGTTCTTGACCCTTTTCCTGATTTGTGGATGGCTGTTCTGCCATTGTACTCTGCTGCTCTGAATGCTGAAATTCCTTGCCTTTCCCTGTAGTTGGAGTGGCTTCTTTAGCTGGCTGTTGTAAAGATGTAGCAGCTGATGTGCTTGCTCCAATATGTTGAGGCTGTGTGAAGGGGACCTGTGCAAAATAATCTAGGTCAATTCTTTTCTCATATTCTTTCATTTCTTTTTCTAATCTTTATTCTTCAGTAAGCTCTTCATCTAGTGTGCCCTCTACCCATTCTTGTCGATTAGCATATTGTTCAATGTGAGGGATTGGCTGGTGCACATATCCTGAAAGCCTGTGTTTGACTCTTCTAAAGCTTATGAAATGTTCAGGGTCATATGGTGCCCAAGTGAAGCTTTGTTTCAGCATGAGCTCTTCGCTTAGCATCTTATCTACATCACTCCAGGATTCTTCCCTTTTATTGAAAACAAAAGGACCCAATTGATGTCTAATTTTGAGTTGTGCCTTCCTGTTTTTTCCATGGAAATGAGTCAAATCTGCACTACTGAATTGCCTGAAGTATTCCAAGGCAAAAAGTCTCATGGGGACATATCTTGGCAGTTTGTAGGGGGGAAACTCACAACCATAAATCCTGATCACTGTGTGGTTTTGGTAGAAGTACCAATCACCAATGCTGTAGCCCCTTGAAAGATGTAAGATTCTTTGCATTTCAGCAGTGAGCCTACCAGGAGGAGTCATCATCAACTGGCAAGTGGCTGGGTAGATGAACATATCAACAAACTCACAATATGTGTAGGGAGAGAGGTGGACTTCATGGAAAACTAAGGTCTAGAAGATAACAGATCTCCTCTCTCCTTTGGAGTCCAGTTTCTTGAGAGGAACTTTGAAACTATCAGGGTGATAGTACAGTAGCAGATGGTATATGTAAGAGGTATACTTGAATACTCTTTCTCTCTCCAACATCATGAATTGCTCATGTATTTTATTTGCTATGAAGGTGCCATAGTCATACATGACAGTAGGGGGCTGTCCCGGAGTGAACATGGTCAATAGCACAAACACAGTTTCATCCACAAACTCACCGGTTTTGCATCCTAGAATGTAGGATATCATATCTACCAAGAGCCTGCCTGTTTCATTGAATGAGAGTTGATGATAGGTTGGAGGATGATTGGCCTGGCATTGTGGCTGCATGAACAACTGACCTACTCTTGATATTTCTGCACTAGAGAGTTTTGCACCTTGATCAAGCAGGAGTTTCATTGTGAGAGGAACCAGAGGCTGAGGTGGCTCAAAGTTTAGGATTTCATTTATTGATTGAGCAGTAATGTAGAACAATACAGATCCATTTGGAGTAAGGATGGCTCTTTGTGTGGGATCATAGTTTGCATGGCACATATGAATGAAGTCAGGCAGCACATTGACTGATGGGAGGTAGTAGATGGGCATACTAGATTCCAGATTCTCAGAACATCAGTGTTATTTCTGTGACTACTTCTGAATTGACAAACAGTTTTGAGGTGAGACTTGAGGCCCATCATGTCCTTAATCTGGAAGTCCCTGTCTGCCAGAGGTAACCTTTCTAAATCCATGTGTGGTGCATTCAAAGAGGCAATGTTGAGAGCCACTGGAGCCTCTATACTTTAATTAATTGTGTCTTTGACTAGAATGTATGTTTATGGAACAGCAGAAAGGATAACTGTGCTTTAAGACTTTTCTCAGGATCTTGTGGACTGAAATTATCTTGTGGTGATCTTACAAGGTAGCATCCACAGTATAAATGTGAATTATGCAAACTGCAGTGGGGGAAATTGGACCAAACTGTAGGGATAGCCTCCCTTCCAAGCTGTCAAGTGAAAAAACTCTTTGGGATAACAGTCAACAGAAGTGGATTGGGTTTCTCAGGAAATTATAGAATAAGCTTGGAATTCTAAAGAAACAGGGGGAGAATTCTTCCTTGCTTGGTAATTTTACACAATTTTTAGAGGTGAAAAGGCAGGCTAGAATTGAAGTTTTGATGGATGATTTGCAGAGGTTTCTGGCAGAATTCGCAGGTTTTTTTCGGTGACCAATGGTTTGATAGTGATTTTTAAATGAAAGGGTGACAAGCAACAATTATTTTAGTTTAAATTTAGCTTTGCAGGGGATTTTACCAGAGAATTTGCTGAAAACATGGTTGAAAGGCAACTGTGAGGTAAATACCTGGTTTGCGGGTTCCAGTGTACGCTGAAGCTTGCAGGTGGAGCTGGACCAATAGAGTGTGAGGTTGACTTCGTAGGGTGATGAGCTATGCACCAATGGTAGCCAATTCGACGTAAAACCACATGCAAGGTTGCGCAACCAACCAATTCGTAAATAAACAATAAAATTGGTTTTCCTGTATTTTTATACAATTTTGGACTTTTCGAGCCTTTTTGGTGCGTTTTGGGATGACGTCAGCATGACATTGGTTTGTCTGGTAGTGGAGTACGGAGGGTGACATGGTCGCTGACACGGTTGCTGACTAGGAGGGTGACAGGGTGGACACAGCGGCGAGAGCAACAACACGGGTGATGACGTAACGGCTGACGGGAGAGTGACACGGGCGGAAGGACAGAAGGCGGTAAGTGGTTTCCATCGGACCGCCTTTGTTACGGGGGCAGTTTCTGTCAGAGCCAGCCCAATGCAATCAGAATGTGCCAGGTGTCCCTGTGTATGACAGGAAAACCGCCGACCATCGAGTACTAACGTCCTATCATCGGGGCGCATCTGATATTGATAAGGACCATCGGATCTGGGGAAGGCGATCTGACGGTGGACGGGAGGGTAAGTTATCAGAGGTTTAGTAGAGCCGCGCGCATAATAACCTTTAATTTTTGTAAGGTTTGGGTGGGTTTCAAACTTTGGTTTGTTTTGACAAATGATGAGTGGACTTGATGCTTTATTTAACAAAAGGTTAATTAAATGGGTTCATTACATGGGTAGGGTAGAGTATGGCTATTTGTTTTACCTGAGGTCTAACAAATCCCACTAGGACACGTGGTAGGCTATCATTGGTCCCAGATGGACCAATGGTTCCCAAGGACTTTCTAAACCATAGCCATACTAGGCGGGGATGGGATATATATAGTTTTTTGGGGTTTTTTGCTTTTAATACATAATAGGGGTAGGGAAACATTAATCTAGGAGTTATATACATAGAGTTAGGGTGTTAATATGACAAGTGATAGGGAAATGCTAAGTTTATAGAGTAAAACTCAAGTGATAGGGAAATGCTAAGTTTATAGAGTAAAACTCAAGTGATAGGGAAATGATAAGTTTATAGAGTAAAACTTAGATTTTTAATGAGATGTAGGGGAAATGAGATGATGGTCTTTACACAAGAAATGTGGCTTGTGTTTACCAAGCAAAGGCAATGTTTTGCTTAGTACCTTGCAAAATGAAATGGATTAGGACTATTTGAGCAGATCTCAATATCCTTAAGGGATGTTAGTGAAATTTGTGGGGGAAATGAAAGGTGAAGTTAGTCATGCTCCACTGAACTTTTAACCACTTTGCCATGATGCTGGTGATACTATTTAAACTGAACATCACTCTGCTTTCTGCAACCTCATAATTATCTGCCTACCCAACCTAAAATATCTAACATTTTTTCTTCCTTTGGTTGGGTGCATTTGAGCTAGCAAACCTTGCTTTTCCTTTTTTCTTTTAACTACCCTCCTATCTAAAACTATCCTTATTTCAACCAAGAGCTCAGATTGAGCAGTTGGGCCCTTTATTTCTCTATCTAATCTAGTGATCTGCCAAGCTTGAACTGTTTGAGCAAATCTTATTCTCTATTCTAAAACAAGAAATTTAAACATGAACTAGCCAGGGTTGCACTGTCTGGCTATTCATCAACCGTGAGAAAATCAGTAATTGCACTTCACTGTTTGCATATTTTACCAAGCCACTTTCCCAGTCTTTCTTTGGGATTCCTTTCTTTTGCCTATATCTGAGTCTTGATTCTTGATAATATGGAACCTTTACAGCATGGAAAGGATGATCATATTTGGTATTTCCACAATCAATCATGAGAAATGACAGCTATTGGTATAGAAACCTAACAGTGGCTCCAATTGGGGATGGATTTTCCAAGAGAAAAGCCAAGAACAGTAGGTCAGATGGCCTCATTCTTATTTCTTGTTGTGTTTATAAAACTTCCTTCTGCTGCAAGCTAACCAACTAAACCTTTGTGGCATGAATGCTTTTCACATCAGCTGATCTGAATGTAATTGCAGCTCTGTCTTTGGAGGTTGATCAGAGTTGTTTTTCATAAACAATCATGAGAGAACATCGGAACAGTAGGGATGCAAAAAATGAATGCCGAGGGTGGTATATCTATTGGCTTCCTTCTCAAAATTTGTTGCATCATATCTCCTATCCTAATGCCGAAATGAACTGCTAAAGTAAACAATTTTTATGTACAAACTACCCTCTTCTTGTGTTTTAACAAGGAGGGTCAAAATAATGCTTGAGCATTTGCCCATTGACTGGGCCTTCCTGAGCTTCTGTGCCATCCAAACTCTTCAAAAAATAGGTGTTGTTTCCTTGTACAGCCTGGATGACAAAAGGGCCTCTTCATAGGAAATCAAATTTGCCATGTTTTCCTTTGTCTTCCCTTCTAGAGTCCCACTTTAGTACTTTGTCTCCTATGAAGAAGTCTTCAGCTTTTGTTCTTTTGTCAAAAATTTTCTTGAGTTTTTCTTGCAGAATCTGAGTTCTCTGGTATACTTCCTCTCTAGTTTGTTGCAAGTGAATAGTTTGATTGATTCTCCTTTGAATTTCATTGGGTTCTGCTTGTAACTCCTGCAACAATTTGATCACAGGGATTCCCAAGGATGAGGGGAACACAACCTCCATGCCATAAACCAATTCATATGGGTTGGTTCCAATATATCTTTTTGTGGTCAATCTGTCTGCCCACAATGCATTTACTAACTTTTAATGCCAATTCTTTTTGTTCTCCTCCAAGACTTTTTTGATGATATTGATCAGGCTTTTATTAGATGACTCTGCTAGGCCATTACCTTGAGGGTAATAAGTTGTGGAATGACCTAAGGTAATGTGGTATTTGTGGCAAAAACTGATCATTCTTTTGGACTTGAAGGCAACAACATTTTCTGTAATAATCTTTTCTAGACATCCAAATCTAGACAGGATATTGGTTTCTAAGAATTGCATGATGATTGAGTCATTGGCTTGCCTACAAGGGATAGCTTCTATCCATTTGGTAAAGTAATCTATGGCAGTTAAGATCCACTTGTGTTGTCTAGAAGAGGAGGGATGAATTTCTCCAATGAAATCTAAACCCCATTGTTGAAAATGCCTTTCAGTTGAAATAGGTTTGAGGGGCAAGGGTAACAACTTCCTCTTTCCTTCAAAGATCTGGCATTTATGGCAGGAAACTACAAATTTTCTCACATCAGTAAAATGGGAGGGCCAATAAAAACTAGCTCTTAGAATCTTATCAGCTGTGGATTTCTAGTATAGGTGTCCTCCATAGTCCCCTGCATGAAATTCCTTGAGTATTTTGTCAGTTTCATCCTAAACTAAGCAATTGAGCAAAACACCTTCATGATTTTTCCAAAATAAAACCTTGTCTATAATACAAAACTTTGAATCTTTCATTTTCAAGAATCTCTTTTTGGTTCTGGATAACCCTGGAGGAGCTTGTAGGTTTAACAATACAAAACATATATCAGTGTACCAAGGTGATTGTAAAAAGGCTTGATTGATCTGTGGAGTCGCCATCTCCTGTTCGTTATCCAGTTCATTGATGTCAAGGGCTTGAAAGTTGGTTTCAGTCATTCATTTGGCTAGCCCTTGTCCTTTTATGAGTTTTGTTGGCTTGATTTCAATGTCATACTCTAGAATGTTGGCAATCCATTTGCCCCTTTTGCCTTCAATTCGTATCTTTGACCACTGCATTTAGAACATAGGCAATTATATGAGAGTACAAGATATAAATTCTGAAATCCTTTATGGCCTTCACAAGAGCATATGCTTGCTTCTCCATGATTTGTTATTTGAGTGGGGCATCTCTAAGTGTCTTGCTGAAGAAGGCAATGGGCTTTTCACATCCTAGGTCATCTTTTTGTAATAGGACTGCAACAATAGTATGCTCAGATGCAAAGGAAAAGATTATGAAATCTTTATCAAACCTAGGACTTGTAAGAACATGTGTTCTTGTCAAAGCTGTTTTGATTTCCTCAAAGGCTTGTTTAGCTTGTATTGTCCATTTGAATTTAGAATCTTTCTTTAGCATATTATTCAACAGTCTAATGAGTTCGGCCAGAATGGGAATGAATCTCCTTAGGAAATTAATTTTCCCTAGAAAGGCTTGTAATTATTTGATGTTTCTTGGGTGAGGAACTTGAATGATGGCCGGTATTCTATCTGGATCTATTCTTATTCCATCTTTAGAAATTATGTGACCTAGGAGTTTTCCTTCTTCCAAGCCAAATAATGATTTCTTTGGGTTCAATGATATGCCATATTTTCTGCAAATGAGGAACACTTGCCTTAGATGATCTAAATGTTCTTGGTCTGATTTTGAAAAAGCAGTGAGATCATCAAGGTATATGACTAAAAAGTCATGGATCTCTTTAGCAAAGGCTATGTCCATCGGTCTCTAAAATGTGGCCCCTACATTTTTGAGTCCAAAAGACATCTTCACATATTTAAAGGTTCCCCAGGGTGTTGTAAAGGCAGTTTTATCTTGGTCATCTGAGTGAACTAAAATCTGATTAAATCCTGAGAATCCATCTAACAATGAGATCCTTGAAGCACCTACTACCCTTTGTAAAATATGATCCATCTTGGGTAAGGGGTAGTGGTCTTTGAGAGAGACTTTATTCAAATTTCTCAGGTCAACACAAAGCCTTATCTCTCCAGTTTTCTTTCTAGTGGGCACTAGATTTGAAATCCATTCAGAAAACCTAATGGGTGTAATTATTCCAGCTTGATACATTCTTATGACTTCCTTTTCAATAAGGGGAAGAAGGACTGAATTAATCCTTCTCAACTTTTGTTTAAAAGGTTTCTGGATTTCATTCAAGGGTATTGTATGTTGGATAACAGATGTGTCATAGGATTTTAAATCCTCATAGCTCCATGCAAAGACATCTTGGAACTCAGTAAAAAAATTAATGTATTTGACCTTTTGGTCAGGAGGCAATGTTTTGGAGAGTTTTATCATTTTGGGATTTTCTGTGGTCCCAATGTTGCAGTCTTCAATCTCCGCATTTAATGGTTGCATTTTTGGTCTTCTTGTAATGTCATTTGAATCAAATATATCTTCTAAAGGAGTTAGGCCTATGGGTAGGGCATTGTCCTTCAGCTCAATTACTTCAGATTCTTCCTCAATCATTTCATCAAAGTTGATTTGTTTGAGTCCTTGCAGTTTTCTGTGATTAAAAGTTGTTGGATGCAAAATTAAATTTGCTGCTTCAGCTGATATATTTGGCTCAACCTTGTGAATTTGCTGTTGATCATCAATAGTGCTTGTGTCTATGTTTATGCTTGAAAATTCTTCTTTTAAAGTGAGGAAGTTATTGATTTGGGTATCATTCTCAAATACTTGCCAGTCTTTTACATTGTCTGGGACAGCAGGCCTGTGTTTGATCTCAGCAGCGAAGTGATGATTGGGCTCAAAAGGAAGTTTACAAGTGTTGGCAAAGGTTGCCAAACTATGTGCATGCAGGTTGTGTTTCTTGGAATTTTAGTGAGTTGTGATTCCAAGAAGGTGTTTAGTATTTCTATAGCTGCACCTCTATAAGCCCTTAGCCTAGGATCATTTGTAACAAAGTTTCCCTTTATCTATTGTATTATCAAATCTGAGTCTCCTAGAATTGAAATCTTGGTCACCCCTAGACTTCTAATTAGTTTAAGTCCCAATAAAAGGGCTTGATATTCAGCCATATTGTTTGTGCACTTGAAATTTAGACTATATGCATGACCCTGAGCATGGTCATTTTGTATGTTGTGTATCTAGATCCCTGCCCCTGCTCCCAATTTGTTTACAGATCCATCAAACTCTAAGTACCATAAGATTTCTTGATCAACACTTGTCTCAGTAGTTTTGGGGACTTTCTTAGTGGGCAGTGAGTTTGAACTTTGTAGCTGGTTTGATATGTCAGGTTCACTTGTTACTTCAATCACATCAACAATTTTTTGGTGCTGGTCACTCGATTGTTCATTTATGTTCATTGTTGGTGTTCTTTCTAGGAGTTTGACCTCAACTTTGGAGCACCTATCAGCATTGTATAAGATAAATGAATCCATATCAGAGTGTATCGAATAGATGGGGAAGTTTTGGGGCTTTTCTTGACTGCTAACCACATATTTCATCAATATTTCCCGGTATAATCTTTTTGGGTGGCCAAATACGGAAATGGTGGCATATGACATATCTAGTTGCAAAGATCCTTGAAGTTTTGCACCCCAAGATCTAGATAATAGCATACCATATTTAGGTGGGATATCAGCTACCACCACATCCATCAAGATTGTTTTGGCTGGATATTGGACTAAAGATACACAAATATCTTTGATTAGGCCTAGACACCTGACTTGGTTGGAATCAAATGAGAACAGGTCCTTATATGGCCTTGTGATATCTAGGTCTAGCTTTTCCATCACTGACTTAGGCATTAGATTATGGGAAGCACCTGAATCAAACATTGCATTATGTAACACTTTGTCATGAATGTTTAAGCTCACATAGAATGGAGGAACTCCACCATCCACTATCTTGCCATTGACTTCAGGACCAAAAAACAGTTCTGGTTGATCATCTAGGACATTGACTGCATCCCTAGTTTCAGATATTTGAAGTGACCTGTTAATCTGTTCCCTGTAGACTTCATGTTTAGCCAATTCTGACAATGGCATGGCTATTTTTATCTTACCTATTTCTATTTCTAAGTTGAAATGTTTTTCCACTTGTAATTTTATATTGTGGACAACAGACTTTTTCTTTTTTGTTGTGTTTTCCAAGTTCTTTTCTTTATCAGGATCGCTGTAAAGAACTACCTCTGCTTTGGAGTTTACAATTCTTACACAAAAATATCGTCACCTTGATTATTTGTAGTCAGTATGGCTCTATCACCACCTATACCAGCATCCTAAGCAAGTCTTAGACCTCAGCTCTTCAAAATAAGCTTTGAAAATGAGAGAAAGACATCAAAAAGCAATGTAACTCTGGTTCCGCACTTTCTCTCACTTTTGCCTGCGAGCCCGCACCCTTTGTTCAGAGTACCTGCGTACTTATATGCTCTGTATGTAAAGGGGAGGGTGCGTACCCCTGTGAAAGTCAAAAGGCACAATTTTTATCTTAAAAAACTCACTTTGGGTTAATTCTAGATGTTTTTAGAAGGAATTTTGACGTGGATTGTTCGCTCCAAAGTGGTTCATGCATCCCAAAAGAGAAGGAGCTAATCCCTTGTTAGGAGGAGCTATCCCTTTGAAGGAGGATTCTATCTCTTTGAAGGAGGACCTAGTAACTTCCCTCCATTGCACTATAAATTGAGGCATTGGGTTAGTGGCTAGGGAGGTTAGAAGCTGAACTTTTGAGGGTAAATGCTAGTGAAATCAAGATTTCCTATTTGAGCTTAAGAGGAGAGATCACATACCTTTTTGGCTTCATTGGGGAGTGAGTGAAGCTTGTCAAAGTAGAGGAGACTTCTTGTTGGACCCTGGGAGGAGCTTGTACAGCGTCAAGGCAAAGGTTGTAAAGTTCTTCTCCTTTTGAATTAATACAATCAAGCTCATTTTTCTCAACAAGTATCTCATGTTATTTGTTTCATGGACTCCTTGACTTTCATGTTAAATACATTTTATAATATTGGATATTCAGGTGCTATTTAATTGTTCGCCTTGTTTATGCTTGCAGGTTTGCGACAAAGGGACTTACTTGGATCAAAGGAGCGGAGGCATCTCCAAACTTTCATTGGACATGAGTGTCTGGTTGGTTTGTTTGTCATTAGGTCCTCATTAGATTCTAGGAAGGTCTATCTTGTCTGCAAGATCGACTCATTCCGCGTGACAGGAGGAGTCTTTACATTTGGTGGAATTTGCATACAATAATGGATACCATACTTCATTGTGGATGAGTCCCTTTGAGGTTTTGTATGGGCGGAAATGTCGGACACCCTTAAGCTGGGGTGGACCTGAGGACAAATTAAGATTAGGACCAGAGATGCTCAAGGAAATGGAAGACATGGTTAAAAGGATACGTGCTAATTTAAAAGCTGCACAGGATAGAGAAAAGAGCTTTGATGACTGGAAGAGGAGGTTCAAAGAAGATCAAGTCGGTGACCATGTTTATGTGAGGATCCAAGTCAAGAAAAGTACATTGTAGTGGAGCGGGTGTGGCAAGTTGGCACCCCGATATTATGGACCATTCCAGATCTTGGCAAGAATTGGGCCAGTAGCTTACCGACTCCCTTTTCCAAGTCAAATCTGGGTCCATAATGTCTTCCATGTTTCGGTATTAAAAAATACGTTTATGATCCTAAACATGTGATCAGATGGCAGGATATACAGGTAAAGAATAATATAGATAGAGTTTATGATTAGAAGAAACTGATTGGAATATTGCTAATGCAGGTCGAAACGGAAGGACAAGTCTTGGTCGAGCCACTGAGCATCCTCGACCGGAGAGAAGTACATCTGCGGAAGCGAGCTATTACCCAAACTAAAGTGCAGTGGCAGCACTTTGGGCCTGACAAGGCCACTTCGGAAGATGAAGAGCTTGTAAGAAAGGTTTACCCGGAATTATTCATAACGAAATGACATCGGGACGATGTCCAATCTCAGGAGGGGGAGATGTAATACCCCAGAATAGTGTAAATATTCTACTGCAATTAATTGTTTTACCGTATTTAACTACAAACCAAAGAATGAGGATTATTTGAATTAAAAAATACTAATTTTATTTAATTAATGACCATGGAAACATGTCTTCAAGTTTTTCTTTTTAAAAAACAAAAGAAAAGGGAGACTGACAACTTCCGAGGAGGGAAGTTGGGCAATTAGGCGGTCGTTGGAAAACATCCCTAACTGCCTTCCCCAACTGAAAACACCTCGAGGAAAAGGAGGTGGGGGAAAGGAAAAATGGGCAGTAAGGTGACAGACCGTGGAGGAGGATGCGAAGTCTGGTGACGACGATATCGCAAGCACTCAGTAAGAAGTAAACTTGCTGAGGTTATTGACCTCGCAAGGGAGCTTGGGGGGAGATGTTGTCAAGCAGGACGTATCTCATGGTTGGGCGGATAACAGTCAGAGAGTAACGGGTACAATCTTTGCAAAGTGTGAGAATTGCTTCTGATAAAAAACAGGTAAGTGGCCTCTCCTGGAATTTATTATTTTCAGTTATTGATAAAAGGCTAAAACCTGGATGTGTTCATGTTAAATATTTAAAAAAAAAATAAACATAGTCCTATGTGATTATTAATTTCTGGAAATTGTTGTACAGAAAATAAAATCATGAATATGGTTGTAAAACAACGAGAATAATAGGATTCTTCTTTTCTGGAGGTACAGTAAGAAATACAAGAAGATCGTACATGTACATATAAGCAGCACGAGCCAAACATCATTGTTATTTTCTAGTTTTGCAGTAGGAAATAAAACAATTCTTGTATATCTGTATGTAACTATATATATAAAAAAAACATATCAGATAAAAACAGAGAGACACCTATGGGTCATAGATTCCTATTGGAGTGCGACCTTGTCTGAAAAAATAAAATGTTATAACTGAATCGATTTCAAGTACCCGTAGGACACAAATATAACCATGTCATGATGAAGAAGCAAAGACAAACTCTGGGCTATAGAAGGGTTTGAAAAAATTATAGAAGTCAGTATGACAGAGACCCGAACAAGGTTGGTCGCACCTTGTAAAAACGACTTGAAAAGGCATATAGTAACAGTGGTAAGGACGACTATGAGCCAGGGTGGATTGTTGTACAATCATAGCGGAGGGGCT
Organism: Pinus taeda; assembly: GCA_000404065.3. Lineage (NCBI taxonomy): Eukaryota > Viridiplantae > Streptophyta > Pinopsida > Pinales > Pinaceae > Pinus > Pinus taeda. The sequence continues at coordinate 7,929 of APFE031379383.1, read as the reverse complement.
TCAGTAATGAACTTCTAACCCTCTAGTAATTAATCCAGCAGACCAGGGTGTTGCCTCAGACTTTTGGTAAATTATATATAAATAGAACCATAACGCAAATACATAGTTGAATACATATAATGTTGAACCCATAAGCTCGACAGAGGAGTCGTAATTATCAACAAAACCCCGGAAGGATAAACCCGTGAGCAGTTGGGGCTCATAGATAGAAGAACCCAATTATTAATAGGTTCGGGGGGGGGGGGGGGGTTTAACTCATAGGTCACATGAAAACAATCTACCCAATGGAACCTACTATAATGATTATGCCAGATTTCGTAGCAACACTGTGAGTAGAAAACAATTATAAAGGAGTCCAAACACGAGAAAGGCTATGGTTGTGGGTGACGTGCTAAGCCTCTGAGGAATAACCAGTTATTGAAATAATTGCATCGACAGAATCATGCAAAAGAACATATTGGCATTAAAATTCTGATAATCATTTTACAATCATGGAAAACATAAAGTTGCCTATAATAAACCCTGACAGGGTGGATACCGAGCAAAGAGATGCATATAAAATACATTATTTAGGTAAGAACAAAAAAATAATAACATGCAAGTCGGCAATATGTACAGTGAACGTAATAGTAAGGCTATACCATTAAATCGAACCACAAAGGATGGCCTTACAAACTGTAGGTCCATCTCATGAGTTTTGAATAGAAACAATTATCTGAACTCTCAGAATCGTAATAAAATTATACATATATAAGTCCAGGTGCATCGAGGGGAAATACTCCAATGTGGTATTAAGTCTAAGCCATGAGGAGTCCTCGGTTCCCTTTGGAGAAATTTAACTACAATAGAAAACCCATATGGAAAAGTAAAGGAAAACAATGGCTGCAGAGGAGGGCTACACATTCCAAGTCTGGAATGAAACCCTCGAACGCCTCATAATTATGCTGCATCAAACAAAACCCTTAACACGGTACGCTTACCCGCTATACAGTGTTCAGCCCAGATAATGGAGCGAATCACCAGGTTGGCAACCCCTAGGTTCACCACCATATTAATCATAACCTGTAAAATTCAACAGTTCACAATTCGATGAGCATGAACTCAATTGTAAAAGAGAATGGAAAAGATTAAGGAACCGCATCAAACGTTTTTACCCTCAAATGGCAAGCCTATAAAAGACACAGTCGAGTTAGCTGTGGATTATTCATACCTAGCTGAAACGCAGACAAGGCATCCCAAGTCTCCACCCAAAATCCTTGCCAGTTACCCCTGTTCGCGCGGAGCATTGTTTTTCACGGTAGCCAAAATGTGAAGGCCGAGCGCGAGAGGTGGTGGAAAAATTAACTCTATTCAGAACTAAACGATGGTATAGTCTCCCAAGGTCGCCAGCTTCGAGGTGATGCCTGCCGCACCACGTCAACGAGGACAGCGGAGAATTTAAGGCAGAAAAGTGCGCCATCAACCAAAATATCAACATAAGTTCAGGGAAAGAATTTCAGGCAACCCAATAACACAATCCCCTAATTTCGTTAATCTAAAAAACGTTTAGCGATGACAATCACGGTGAGTGGATTTGCAACCCGAGCCAAACTGAATGACCAGTACTGCTATGTGAGGCAAACATAAAGTGCACAGTTAATAAGTGCCAGATAGTTATGGCACCCGAGGTAATATAATAAAAAAAAATTATTTACCTTGGAAATTAAGTTTAGGAGTGTTACAATTTTTAAAATAAATTTTTGTAATTGTAATTTTTTATTTTTAGTTCAAATTATTAAAGGCATTATATACTTAAAGTTACAAAGATTTCAATCAATGCAAGCTAGAGACATCATACTCTTATCAAACATTCATTTTTGTTTTTGGATTTTACATTTTAATGTCCTCTACTACATATTATAATTCTTTTCCAAATGATTAATTCCCCAAAAAATTATAGTGGAAATATGCTAGGGGTGTATTTTAATATTTTAACATATGTCAAAACAAATGTATTAAATTAAGTGAAAACTATTTTTAAAATATTTTATATTTAAAATATGAAAAGTAGACTTTATATGGAATTTTGATTGTATAAATGATGGAATTTTTAACCTAAACTTTTGTAAAATTGTAATTTTTTATTTTTATTTCAAATTATGAAAGGCATTACATACTTGAAATTACAAAAATTTCAATCAATGCAAGCTAGAGAGGTCATACTATTATCAAACTTTCATTTTTTGCTTTTGGGTTTTACATTTTAATGTCCTTTGCTACATATTATAATTCTTTTCCCAATGATTAATTCCCCATATTATTGTGGAAATAGACTAGAGGTGTATTTTAATATTTTAACATATGTAAAAGGAAAAATGTATTAAAATAAGTGAAAAATATTTTTAAACTATTTTATATTTAGAATGTGAAAAGTAAACTTTATATGGAATTTTGATGGTATAAATGATGGAATTTTTAACATAAACTTTTGTAATTGTAATTTTTTATTTTTATTTCAAATTATGAAAGACATTATATCCTTGCAATTACAAAAATTTCAATCAATGCAAGCTAGAGAGGTCATAAGATTATCAAACATTTTTTTTTTTTGGATTTTACATTTTAATGTCCTCTACTACATATCATAAGTCTTTTCCGAATGATTAATTCCCCAAAAAATTATTGTGAAAATAGACTAGGGGTGTATTTTAATATTTTAACATATGTCAAAAGAAAAATGTATTAAAATAAGTAAAAAAAAAAAATTAAAGCATTTTATATTTAGAATGTGAAAAATAAACTTTATAAGGTTATATAGTTTGATAAATAACTAATTTCTCTAACTCATGGAAAAATAATGTAAAAAATAAAAACATGTGTTTGTTCAAAATTTGATGTTTTCACGTCCTAAGAACCAAACCATGAGGTAAATAATCTCAAATCTATATGCGAAGAAACAAAGTCTCTGTGCATGTAGCATTTTTACTCAAAAAAAGTAAATTAAAAAAAAATGTGTCCATGTTAATGGTGTGTGTTTGTTAAGATTGTGTGTATTCTTCTCCTAAAAATTGCATGCAGCTTTCTTCTTGTATGAATATGCACTTATTCGTTTACCTACTGACTTTAAAAGATGGAAAATGGTTCATTTGGGTTTTGAGTCGTGGGTAGCGTGAGCAGGATAGAGGGGAAGGGTGGGGAAGAATGATTGGGTGAGTGTGGAGAGAGAGTGATAATCTAAAAGTGAAAGAGATAAGGAAAGAGGTTGAGGAGGGGAGATATTTGTTATTGAAATAGGGAGGAAGAGAGAGACCAAGTTGGAGGGGATTTTGTCAATGAGTGATTGAGAGAGAGAGGGGAGGTTGTGTTAGTGAGATTAATGAATAGGATGATATAGAAAAAGAAAGAGAGAGTGGAGTGGGGAGGGAGAGGAAGAGGAGGAGGAAGAGTTAGAGACAATGAAATGATATGGGGAAGAGAATGAGAGAGAGTGAGAAATGGAGAGGTAGGGAGGGATAATGAGAGATAGAGAGTGTGTGCGAGAGAAAGGGGGAGGGGAGAGAGAGAGACAGAGAGAGTTGTTTTCAAGAACATATTATGTGAGGGAGGGAGGGATATTGAAATAGAGGATGGGGAAGAGAGAATGAAGAGATGGACTGTGAGAGAGAGGGGGATGAGGAGAGAGTGTGTGTACATGTATGAGTTTGGAGGCAAGGGGTGGGGGTGGTTGGGATATAAAGAATGTGGGAAGGGAGTGAGGGATATAGAAATAGAGGATAAGGGGGAGAGGGTAGGTGCGTGTTGATCTGTATGTGAGAGAGTGGTGGGGGGAGAGGGGGATAGAAAAAAATTAGGAGGTGATGGAGTGTGCGAAAAATTAAGAAAAGGAGGGAATGAGAGATAGAAAAAGATATGGGGAAAGAGAGAGGAGAGACGATAGAAGAAATGTTGGTGGGGAGGTAGGTGATGGAGAGGGAGTGATGGAGAGAGAGTGAGGGAGGGAGAGAGGGAGATAAACATAGAGATGGAAGGTGGAGAGAGTGAACAAGAGAGAGAGATGAAGAGATACAATGACAAAGAAAGAGAGGTAGATAGAGAGTGAGTGATTGCGGAGAGAGGGAAATAGATGGTGTTGGACGGTGGGAGAGAGAAGGAGAGAGGGAAGGAGAGAAATACGGAGAGGATAGAAAAGACACATAGGAATTATATTAGTTGAAGTAGATAGATGGAAAGTGGGGGGAGACAAAAAGAGAGCCAAGGAGGGAGATAGGGAGGGCAAGGAAATTTCGAGAAGGGAGGGAGATTGAGAGAAGGCCGAGAGATGGAGAGAGAGTGGAAGAAGAGAGAGACAAAGAGGGAAGAAGTGAGAGTGAGGTTGAGAGAAAGAGTAAGAGAAGGACAAATGGACAGTGTTGAGGGATAAGGAGAAACAAAGAGATAGGGACAAATAGACAAAAAGTGAAAGAACTAGGGTGGGAAAGAGAAAAGGGACATTGAGAGAGATAAAAATGGGGAAGGGGAGAGAGTGAGAGATACACGAAAATATGTAAATGGAAATAGAGAGATAGCAATTTCGGGGTGAAGAAAGAGAGAAATTTAGAACTAGATAAGGAGGAAGGATAGACAAATAGGGATATAGCATGGAAGAATAAAGGGATAGAGAATGAAGACAAGACAGAGAGAGATACACCAAGAGATGGGAGGATATGGAGAGTGAGAGAGGAGAATGGAAAGGATGGAGAGAGTGGAAGGTGAATAAAACATAGAAAAATCATAGAGGGAGGGTTAAATATATGGAGAGACAATGATGGCACATAGGGAGATAGAGATATATAGATACGTAGAGGATAATATATAAAGAAAAGGAGATGAGGGGATGATACACGGAGAGAGAGATAATGAGAGTCATATAGTGAGATTGAAGGAATGACGGAAAGAGATGGGGGTTCAAGGAGGGATATATATAGATAGATGGAAGAAGAGATAAAGAGAAACACATGAATATGATAATGGAAATAAACAAATGGAGAGTAATGGACCAATAGAAATAGACAACTATATATGAATAAATGAAGGAGAGAAGGATGGTACAAATGGTACGAAGATTACGAAAGGAGTGATAGTGGGTGGGAGGGAGTGGAAGAAGAGAGAAATAAAGAAGGAAAAAATAAATAAAGGTGGACATAAAGAGAAAGGGAGAAGGAGAGAGGGAGGGTTGTCTAGAGAGTGAAGTGGGGAGAGGAGAGAGATAGAAAAAGAGTGGGAGATATGGAGAGACCTAGAGAGAGTGATGGGCCAAAAGGGAAGAGACATAATGAGGGGGAGAGAGAGAAGGAGATATAGATAGACATAGATGGTGCATAGGGATGGATGACATAGAGTCAGATGGAGAGAATATAGAGGAATGAAGATAGAGATGGGTATACGGTGAGAGGGAGAGGAGGGAGGATAGAGAGAAGAGATGAGGGGGATTAAGAGAGTATGGATAGAGAAAGAGAGATGCCGGAAGGAGAGAGATATTTGTGTAGTCTACAAAAGCGTTGTCTAGTTAGACACGCTTCTACTTCTACACATTCAGCAATTTCGTGGAATTTATCTTTGTGCCCTAAAAATAATGTAGCTCTATTGGGGACAGAATTTGCAATGAAGTTCACTCTTTCAAGTCTACATTTAACGAACAATCTTGATCATTCTCATCCAAGATATCCACTATAAAGCATGAATGGTTCATTCGCTTTAAATCACAACAGTGAATCTAAATAGAGATTTATTCCTAATTGATTTGTCCTGTAGCCAAATTTCAATGCAAACGTTTTCAACGCTAGAACAAGTGATTTTTCCCATAAATTTTACACCATTTCTCTGGCAATGGGCATGGTTGTCATATGTCAAGGGCGGTTACCATGCCACCTCTTTCTGCACAAAATTTTTCTAAGCATGGAATGCAACCATCTATTGAATCTCTTAGTTGAAATCCATATTCCATTGCTGGAGAACGACAATCTTACCCATATTGGCATCCATGGCAGCTTGCATCACAGGAACGACGTTGTTTCAATTTCTCTACCAAATGCAACGCTGAACTGAGACTTTGAGTCTATGGTAGGCAGACCAGCACTGGTCACCAGTGCTACACCTAAAATTGTTGTTTGACAAAAAGGTGTAACACAAAGATCAAGTTCTGCATCAATTTGTTTAATGCTTGACATAGCCTTTGCTTCTTCGCTTCTTGATCACGATCAACCGAAATGGTAGGATTCACCAATCTGAGAATAAGCAATCCAATTTTACCATAGATATACACTCAACCTCATCTTGTTTTATGCCTTCGATTCATAATGAGATATGCATAATATATCGCAGGTATTATTTTAATGCAAAACTTACTGCAAAGCATCTGTGACTCAATTTATGCAACCCTATCAACCATTTAAAATGCTCAACTTCATATATGATATTAATATACATATGATATTCAGATATAAAGCTTCAAACATGAAACCAGCAATAAATCAAATTATGGAACTATGAAATCAAACTTCGAAAGACAACCTATGATAAGAGTTCTCATAGAAAAATGAAAGATAAGAAAACAAGAAAGATAAGATAATACCAGAGACAAGAAATTTGGGAAAAAGAACTCAACCCACAACTTCTTACGCACTCTCTCTTTCATCTTTTAATGATACAAATATATGACTTAGTTGAGATAGTTATTCTAAGCAACCTAATTGCAGGTGCTCAGATCCTTAGAGTGACAAAAAAACCTATGATGGATCTGCATTAACAAGTATTTTCTAAGTGACCACAAGTTTGCACCTGATATTTCATCAATCCGCCTAGATGGTTAATAAAGCAAGCACATGTTATTATAGATCTATGCCACAACATGACAAAGGAGCAATACAAAGAGTCGAAGATTCTTTAAAATAAGAAATAACCAGTAAATGGAGCCTATATTTCATCGGTGAGCGTATTCTTGAATACGGTGCAATTGTGGACGTGGGTAACTACAAACGGGTTTCATAACGGAAGCAATATTATTGAATCCCTCTATCTTTTGCCATGGATTTCTTGAACCCCCCATCCAGATCTGTCATCAATGCCGACAGTACTGATCATGAAAGCCGTGGAAAAATATAACAGGATTCTCGGGGTGAGTACTTCTCTATTTCATATGTAACAATACAAAGAGTGAAATAATATTTAAGATAAGAAATAACAAACCAGTAGCCGGAGCCTATATTTCATCATCGATGAGCATGATGAGCCTTGAATACTGTGAAATTCTGGACCTCTGTAACCAAAAACGGCGTTCATATCTAAGGCAATATTAATGAATCCCTCTATATTTTGCCATGGCTTTCTTGAACCTCCCATCCGGATCCGTCATCAATGCCGACAGTACTTATCATGACGTTCAAGAAAGCCTGTGGAAAAATATAACAGGATTCTCAGCGTGGGTACGTCTATATTTTGCAACTGCGTATCCCGGGTTTGAAGGAGGGCCAGCCATATATTATCTCTAACTTTTCTGGTCGTTAGTCTGCCTGTCGTCTAACTCCAGATAATCGAGAAATTATTGCGAGCATTTTACCAACCCTGTTGCCCATCCGATTGGAATCATTGCGGCTGCAGAGCTGGAAGCAATATAGGAGATGTGCAAGAAGGCATTCAAGGATCAAACTGATGATGAAAGGTCATGGAAGAAATGAAGAAATACGTTCCTCATTACTTGAAAAAGAACCATCCATTATTCTTATTTGTAATAGTGAAAATAAGTTTCACCATTATGAGAGGTTAAGTTTTACACGGTAGTAGAGAAGTTCTCTACGTAGACTTACTGCTTTTAACGATTTTTAATCAGAATTCTAATATTTTCAAGGGTTTTATCATCATTTTCATAATTATAGTTTAAAAAGTTTTTGACTCATATATAAATAAACAAAATTA
>APFE031379381.1:0-16877 GCA_000404065.3 Pinus taeda | reverse complement strand
TGGACGCCTAGGTACTGTGATCATGTGCCAAGTAGTACTATAAATAATGTTCTGCAAGTTGAGGAACAATATGGAGTCAATATGGAAGATCAAGATAATGATCATATGGAAGAAGATGACAATGATAACGTAGTTCAACATGACTGGACAAATGAATTGATCCAAGACTTTTTCGGTGATGAGAACAATGATGTTAGTTGTCATGATGAACCTATGCTAAAGAAGGAAACGACACCACTTTATGAAGGCTCAAAGCAAATATTTTCTCTGCTATATTATTGTTGGTGAGCTTAAAGGTTTTGAATGGTTTGTCAAACACTTGAATGACATAGATCCTAAGGTATAATGTAATATGTTTCATCACATGAAATATTGAAATTTTTGCTTTTTTTAGTGTTCATTAATGTGTAAAATAATAATGCAATATTTATGAGTAATATTCTTTACAATAACTAGTGATTTTTTTATGTTGTACTAGATTGTTAGGTGATTTTTTGTTACCATTTCGAAATAAGTTACCTCACACATACTGAAATTTATATGTTGATATGAAAAAAATTGGAATGGAGTATCAAGCTATATATGCATGTTCTAATGATCATATTATATATTATTGACAACATTCATCAAAAATTTTTTGCCTGGAATGTAACAATAGTACATATTGAACTGATCAAACAATAAAAAAGGTGTCTCAAAATGTTCTTCATCATATTCCCATAATTCCACGTTTGCAATGATTGTTCAAGTTTCAAAGCATAGAACAATATATGGATTACCATGCATGGAAGAGAAGTGGAGATGGTTTTCTTCGAATTCCTGCTGATTGTTATGCATTTAAGAAAATCGATGAATAATGGCTGAATTTTAAAGATGAACCTCATAATGTTAGGCTTTCATTGGTAGTTGATGGTGTTAATCCATTGGGAGAGCTTAGGTCTATTTACTCAATGTGGTCAATTTTTGTTATCAACAATAATCTTCCTCATTGAATGTTAATCAAGAGGGATCACATTATGTTGACAATGATTGTTCCAGGTATTTGTTTAAATTAAATTTTCGAACATTGTAACATTTTCATTTTTGAAGTTATTTGTTGCATAAGATGTTATCTTTATTTATTTACTTATATGTACATATCATGGTATTAATTATGTGTTATTTCAAATAATTATGGAAATACCAAGTTAAATATATGAATGTATATATCGAGCCTCTTTTCGGTGAGTTAATGAAGTTATGCGCTGACAACACTATGTATGACATCTATAAACCAATAAGGGAGAGGAAATTTTAATTTTGTGGAATACTTTTATGTACAATTCATGATGCCCTAAGACTAACACATTTTTGTGGTATGTAACATTCCATTGCACTTTAATAGTATATAATTATTTCAATTAGACCATATCATGCGTGTTTTTTAAATAATCCCTTCATTTATATTTATTAGCATTAATCCATCTCTAATAGGCCTTCAAATAAAGGGTAAACTTGCATGTCCAACTTGTGGTCCTAAGATGAAATCTTGGCATCCAAAAAGATTAGGAAAGGAGATGTTTGATGAGTATAGGCACTTCCTCTCTAAGAACCATAGATATCATGCTACTAAAAAACATATTTTCAGTGGGAAAGAAGAGACTGGATTAAAACCACAAAGAATGACACCTCACCTATGGAAGTTGGAATATAAAAAAAATCATCATGAAGGACATGGGGTGCCTCCATGAGGAATGAAAAGTTATCCCACTCAATTCATGGGGTTTTCGTACTATGAGCACCTAACAATAGCTCATTTGTTTGATACAATGCATATCGGGAAAATAATTCGCAGAAACTTTAAGGAAGATCATCAATAGTAGGAGGGATAAAGAAAAAATCCTTAAGAGTTGTAATGACATTGAAGCCAATCATACAATGAAAATTTGGATATGATCAAGCCAATCCTTAAGAGTTGGCATACTTTAATTAAGGTAATTATTTTGGTAAATATATTTCTATATTGAAATATATACATGTTTATGGTTTTTTTTTGGTCTATTCTGAATTAAACAAATAGCAATTAATTTTTATTGTTACAGTATATTCTACCTCTATCTGTCCAAAACGACTTCCACAACAACGTCAAACACAAAATGAGAAACATTTTATCCTCCCTTATGAGGATTTTATTTTTGAAAGGTATTCACCTAAATTGAAATTGCTCTTATAATCTTAAATTTCCCTCATCAATTTTGATTTATTGGAAAAATTAATCAATCATAACAAAAAATTATTATTCTTAAAATCCACTGTTTGTTTTAATATTTATCGAGACAGATGTTAATTTTCATTTGGAATAAAGTTTTTGATAAAAACCTTTCTCCCAAATTCTCTCAGGCATCTCTCAAGTCCATACCATCAAAACAAAACGTATCTCATTAAATAGAGTTTGCTGAACCTCTTCTAAATATGCTGAAATGCATCTCTCAAGTCACACTATCGAATCAAAATGGTTTTCACAATAATTCCTAATTCGCATAAAAACTTGTTACTTGTAAAAATAATATTGAAATCTGAAATCAAAATTATTTATATTATGATTTATTTTATTTTGGAATAGAGTTTTTATAATTTTAATTTTTAATCAATAATGGTTAGATAAATAGTAAGAATTTAACTTCTATAGAATATTTTAAAATATTTTTAAAATAGTTACAAATCAAAAGTTGAGATTTATTTCAACTAATTATGTCTTTTCTACTTTTTTAACTGATTGATTAATAAAAAAAATGTCATATAAACATGTGTAATATGAACATAGTGAGTTATGAAATTTTGAGCATATTGGTATTAGTAAGTCATGGTATTGCCCTATAGTTTTATAACAAAGTGTATTTACATGTTAATAATATCCATGGAAAAATGGAGATGAATCTTCATAATTAAGAAATTTTACATGTTTTTTTCATATACATATGTTTAATTACATATTATTTCTTCTAATAATCAATAATAGTAAATTTAAATAAAATTATAATTTAATAATTTTAAGATTTTTTTGTTAATCTAAGAAATATAAAATGTTATGAAGTAAAGTATTTGATGCTTATTAAAAAATTACTAACCATTTAATATATATTAATTCGATTCTATACATAATATTATACTTGTATTAATAAGTTTATTAAATATATACATCAACATATACGTCAATGTTTTTCTAATAATCTTATTAAAACCCCCACCGATTCGGAGTTGTCCTAAAACACCTCAAGCACTTAATACTTTGTCACAAATTTAAAATATTGATTGGACATCATTCACTTGTATCATAATAGTGAAAAAAGAACGATGTGATTGAATTCTTCAATATTTTAGAAATTTATAATTTTAAATTATTAATTTTACACCATTTCAATGTTGCGTGCGTTTTTTAAAATGATAAATAAATTAACGAATTTAAGTTTATGTGATCCATTTCAATTTTGAAAAGAATCTTTGGCGAAAAATCACATAGAGATAACTGATTTTGCTTATTTAGTCAATTATGCCTTTCATAGTCTAGCTAGCCGTCAAATCTAGCTGTTATCTTTTTAGCCGTTACCTGATCTGGAAATTTGGTCATGGGATATTCTCCCTAATCTATTTATATTGCATAGCAATTTCTGCTCATTCAACTTGTCCTAGCGATGAACCACATTGGTTGGTTCAAAATACGTCGACTAAAATATCTCTATGTTATTTTTCGCCGAATTTTTTTCTCAAAACTGTTAAACAACCTCATATTCAAAGTATAATTTAAAATACAAAATTCTCAGCAAATATCATTTCACTAATAAAAAATAAAAAAAAAACCTCCTTTCAATAAATTTGTATGCATATCCTCTGCAATGATTCTTCACTAATGGCATGTTCAAGCACGGACTGAAACAAATCTCTGTGCATTACTACCTGCCAACACCATAGATGTTCTGTCCATAAAGTCACTGAAGATTACCTAATGAATTGTTCATGCTCTCATTGGTGAATTTAAATTTTAAGCTAACTGAACACCATTGTGGTATGCAAATGCCTTCCTGCCGGTGTCTGACACTGGTAACCATGCTTCCTGTAAATATATAGGAACCAAAGTCAACTTGGGTGCTTTTTCTTGGTCACGCACATGTAAGCTAACAAGATGTCTCCAGTACATTTTAAGGACCACTGATGCATTAATAAGTTTTTTTATGGTTGAATTTAATTTTATCGTAGATGGTAAGAATATTTTGGAATGGATGGAGATGGCCAGTAAAAAAATTATCCACTTATCTTACTAATATGAAAAAAATTTAAAATATTTTCAAAATTTGTAATTAAAATAAAAATAGTTATTTTACAATAACAATTATCATTGAATCCACATAACAACTTATCATTGAATGCACCCTTAAAACAAGGCAACTGCGGAGCGGCAGTCCCTGCCGTATTGACTTTAAATATTGTTGTCCGTAAATAGTAAATAATTATAGCAATAATTATAAAACGATTTTTTGGACGTTTGGACCAGTTTTCTCTGTAAATAGTAAATAATTGTAATAACAATTATAAAATGAGTATTTGGATGTTTAGACTAGTTCTGTGTTTTGTTTGGACAATATTGACATAATAATTAAGTTTTTATAAAATTACAATCATTAGAATTAATTGAAATATAAAGTATTTTTGTATCTTTGACACTAGATGCACTTGTACATAAAAATTTGAAGACACAGTACCATTAACCTATGATGTTTTGCGCATAATCATTTAAGCTATATTCTACAACAGTTTCAAAGTATTTAAGCTACATTCTACAACAGTTTCATTTAATCTACTTTCTACAACAATTTCAAAGCGTGCTTCTATTTTTTTTGGTATCAATGTTTTATTGATACATGGATCTCATATTTTTTTTAATTGATACAAGAATCCCCATCTGGTTAAAAGAATTGGAGCTTATTTTGTATCAATGTATTATTTATGCATGGATCATGATCAGGATAAAAGAATTCGAGATTATTGACATTTAATAATACATATTTATTACATGTCTTGCTATAAGAAGATGGTACGAATGTGCTTGATTGAAACAAATTTTCTTGAAATTTGTAAGACCCTGCAGAAAACATATATAGAATTCTCATAAGAATGTGTATTTGGTTTTGTTTTTTTTATTTTAATGGCTAGAATCAATAATGATATTATAATATTTATAATCACTAAGTGTGAAGAAAACATTTTATCATCCATAAATAAGTGTAAATAAAGTGAATTAACGATTTAAATTATAAATTTCAGAAAAATACTTCGAGGGAATAAGTGTAAATAGAGTTAAATAACGGTTTAAATTATAAATTTGAGAAAATTATTACTTTAAAGAAGCTCTGCATGCATGCACCACGACCCCTTCTACATCTAGTCTATAGCATGTAAACCACGTTGCATTTGTATAATTACTTAAGCTCTGCATGCATGCACCACCACGTGCTCCTTCTACGTCTAGTCTATAGCATGCAACCCACGTTGCATTTGTATGGTCATCACAAGATTAATCAATGAGCTAGAAGAGGACAAGGCCCCATCGATCCATAAGAACAAAGACATCAGAAGCCTACACATGAACAACAGAGGTAACCATCAGCCTGTAACCTTTTGACAGAAGCCTTAACTAATTGATTTTGAGATTAACTAATTGATTTTGAGATTGATTTATTGATTGAGGAGTTGGAGGATCGTTATTATAATAACCCAGAGTTTGTCTTATGCCATTCTGTCTTTAGCATCTCTCAGCTACTAATAGGGATGATCAACAGGTGTTTCGCTATCAAATGTTATGAGCGGTGAGCATTACGAAATATGCTTCAATAGCAAATACTTTCTAAAAATTGCCACCATTAGATTGTTTGCTACAGTTAGTTAAAATCCTAGCCACAGAAAACTTTAATTGTACAAGTCTAAATTCCCCACCAATTATTTTTTTTAATGTAAAAAATGTTATTTGTTCTACAAGTAAAAATTCTGATATTGCGGGCTTTTTTTTATTAATTGTTTTTGAATTATTTCTCTGGATAATTAATCTTTGTAGATTCCTCATGGAAATTTTACTAATATTACTGGAGTTATACTCAAACAAAGTATGCCAACATAAATTGTTCAGCATATAAATTGGAAATTTAAAAAATACAACAAAGAAAAAGAATACATTAATTAGGTACTCACATAGGAGTGAGCATAAAATGATGAACTTGTTTGAAGTTAACAAGAATAAACATCTATACAAACTGTGGCTTCAATGGGGACTCTAGTGTCAATACAGTGCTGATAATAAAGATCAATGTACTCGATATCAAGTATCTTCAAGCTTGCCTCGTAGCACGCTCGAACATATGCGAGATCTGGTTGAAGAACCAACAAGAACATATTCCGGATCTGGTTGAAGAACCAACACTAACATACGACCAATTTGAAGAAAGATGTATTTTCAATCTACAAAATAGAGGCGAAGGAATGAAGAGGAGGTAGGATGAAAAGAGGACATGAGATAGACTAGGTCACAAGTGGCGAGAAAAAAAGCTACAGGTGGCCTACAAAAACTTTGCATAAAAATAATTTATTTGTCTTAACATTCTTAAATTTGCATAAGATAACTTGCTCCGACATTTGTTTGGGAAAACTTTAAGATAAAACGAGGAAACACACCAATATTCATGTTCAGAAATAAATATTTCATGCCATATAAAATAAAAAAATCGTCCTAGCATGCTAACCTTCTACTTACATGCAGCATAAAAATTTCTCTTCACGAGTCATTGGGATGTAAGTGTGAGGATGATAATGAACCCAGGACCGTTAGTTGTAGGTGCACATCTGGTAGTATGGATTTAACGATTCAATCCCTTTATCATTTCCATCTGAATTTTAATTCTGATCGATCTATTTCTTTAGCATAATCAAAAAAATTCTCCAATGAAGCAAAATGGATAGATGGTTCTCTATAACTACAAAACATTATATCGGATTAAATCATGAACCGTTTGCTTAGATTGCATTTGATCTGGAATATCATATTTGATTAAATTAAAAATAATTCTCAAATATAAACTGTTTAAAGATAATTCAATGGTTTAAATATTTTTTTTGAAAGATAACATATTTTTTTCCCTTTTCAAAACAATTTAAAATTGCATGACATTTAATAAAATAATAATTTATATAGAATTTTATATATTTAGTTTATATAGAATTTTAGTTTTTTTAGTGAGTGTACATTTTTATTTTATTTTTTCTTTTTCAAAACATTTTAAATTTTTTTTTAATTTTAAAAAATAGTAATCTATTAAATTTTGGAGCTATTAGTGATTATAGATTTATCTTATAAAAAAATATAAAATATTTTCAAATAATAAGTTTTGACATTAAAAAAATAATAACTATATTAAAATTTTAGCGTTATTTTAGTGATTATAGATTTATCTTATTAGAAAAATATAAATTAACTAAAAAAATGTTTTACACTTAAAATTTTGATCTTTTCTTAATTAAATATTAATATATTAGAAATATTTGTAACTTAAAAAAATTCATTTTCCAATACTCGCTACTTCAAAGTTAAAATAAAAGGCTCAGGATCTTCACATCGGGCTCCAGGCGTTCTGTAAATTGCAAAGATTTCAGTTATGGGAAAAAATATCAAATTCAAAGTCAAAAAGAATTTGACAAGAAAATAATTCTTGAATCGCCATTTTAGGAAAAGCATTATACCTTATCTTTCTCGAGCTGCTCCTCGAGAGGAAGAAGCAGTCCGAGGACATAATCCACCGTCCTGCTCCTCCTCATCTGTCTCATAATACGAAGACTTGCTGCACTGTCTCAACAGTTTTTCACGGCCTCGCACAGTTCCTCCACAATTTTCTTAACTTCGTCCATTTCCGACTTAAAACCACTGTAAACCTCCGACTTGTCTCGTCTCATGGAACCCGTCAAAACAGACATTGTCGGCATTCACTAAATCTCTACTTCTTTTACAAAATTTGAGGTAAATAAGAACTACTGCTTCTTTTACAAAATTTGAGGTAAAGAAAAACTACTGACTGCTAAGAATAGGACAACAAGATTACAAATATTCACAGAAAAACACAAAGCCATTACCTGGAACCAAAACTGAACAGACATTAACCTCCATAATCTTTTGACCTAAATTTCTTCACTAAACCCGGACCCTATGCAACCCTGAATCCTGACTTTAATTCAGTTTCCTTCACAGTCAGCCCTTTGGGGATAGGAACTATAGCTATAACTATATATTATACTCGAATCTCCTCAAAGAATCGAGTTGTTAACCAAGAAGGGATCAAATTGCAGCAGCAATGGGGTCTGTATCGCTGCTATAGTTAGAAAAATACTACCAGCGAACTTTAAATTAATAACTGTATGAGCAGAGTCTTAATACAAATTATAGAATAATCGAGGCAAGCCGTAGCCAAACTATAGAGTATCAGTTATTATCGATGCTGCTATACAGAAGCGTCCTAATATCAAGTTAAACCTTACATAAAGCCCGAGGAACACCCTGGTCAGAAAAATACCATCAGCTAGTTAACATTTAAAGCTTTGACAGGGACAGGCCTCAGGAAGGCTAGAGGGTCCCCAATGTCCAACGGATCCAGCAACGCCATAATCATATCTAAAATCAATTAAACTATCGGAGTATTAACTCTGTGAGTTGGTCACTGAAGAGGAAACTAGGAACGCCAGAACCCTTAACCGTAAAAGAAAGCTTGCACATACCTGAGGAACCATGACAGAACACCGGAGGTTGTGCTTGGCTACGTTTCCTTGAGCCCCAGAGGACCCAGGCAGAACCTGTAACAAAACCCATGATCAACATTACTATTATGGCAGTAAACAAAGAAGCAACCCTTTCCTCTTCTAGACAAATCTTATAAGAAGGGAATTTACCTGTCAAGGTCGCGTTTCAAACCGAATCTACCGTTGAAACAGAGCCATGAAGCCGCTCTCTAGCTGCAAAGAAACCGCACAAGAAAGACTGCGATGGGATTCATGGAATGAGCAACGCTTGGGAGTACAGTAGGATGGGTCTGTATTAATGTAAATCCCATCGTAATTCAATGCAAACCATACGGTGTACCCAGTTCAACGTGTTCGTAATAGAACGATACGGGTGATACGGGTGTAGGACATGCACAAAGAAACGTGGCAGGAGTCGAAACCTTTTACCCTAAGTTTTTTTCTAAAGTTTTCAAAGAAGTATACAGACGTTTATACAGGAGACTCTAAATTTTTTATCCTAAGTTTTCAGAAAAGCTCGGCAATAAGAGGTAGAGACATAAACTTTGGATAAAAATGTATTAAGCAGAAAATATTATTTCAAACATTGGTTTAAACATGATATGTACCGGAAATTTTACTAGGTCAAAGCAAATTAATATCCTAAGTTTTCAGAAAAGCCCGGCAATAAGAGGTAGAGACATAAACTTTGGATAAAAATGTATTAAGCAGAAAATATTATTTCAAACATTGGTTTAAACATGATATGTACCGGAAATTTTACTAGGTCAAAGCAAATTAATAGCTGGTCAACGATCTATCGATCGTATTAGTCCCAGGCAGGGACTAATAAGAATAGTTATTTCATAATAACAACTATGATTAGGTCGACCTAAAAGTTACTGGACAATAAATGACAAATGTGAATGTTTCACTGCATAAAATGACCATAATTTATTTGTTATAAGTTTTGGAAGTTTTCTAGTCAAGATTAGTTGGAATTACTAGTTGTGAACTTTCTACAATCTCGTGTCCAGAAATTTTCCAAAAACTTATATCCAGATATATAAAAAATATTAACCAAAAATTATTTGGTCATTCTGGCCTAAAATTCCAAATCACATAATAATTAAACAAGCTCTCTAAAGGCGAATGCTATTTCCAACCCTATAACAATATAAATGCCCTCTAACATATCAGGGAAATAGCATTCGCCCTCTCTTTCTAGCACATGAACAAATGAATGGAGCGTGGAGAGAAAAACGAATACTATTTCCCTAGCATGTCAAAAGGCATTTATATTGTTATAAAGTTGAAAATAACATTCTCACTCCCTGAAAAAATAGGGTACAGTGTGGTACAACGTATTGACACGAGAGTGCCCACTGCCCACATGCATGTGAGTGTGGAGAGATTGAAGGCGCCATTATAGCTCAAAAAAGTACCATCTTTTGTGATGCACTGAATCATCGCGGTGCATGCTATGCCAGAGTATATGTTGGTGCGGCCGGTGCTTGCCTAGACGTCGGTGCAACCTATTAATGTTGGTGCAGCCCGCGCATGCCTAGACGTCGGCGCAACCTATTGAATCACCGACGTCGGTGCAGCATGTGCAGCCGGCACAAATGTCGATGTACAAAAAATCTACCTTCCATTTTGATATTTAAAATATTATTTAAATTAATAGAATGCATGGGAAGAAGAAGAAATAACAAAGAAAAGAATTTCGGCCTGGAGTATGCCGTAAAACTGCTTCTGCTTGGCTAAGAGCTCGTCTTCCTCGGACGTAAGGAAACAGGTTAAAGGCCCAAAACCCAGAGGCATCTGGCAGGAGTGAAACCCTGCTCCCTTACGGACCACCATTCAGGTGGCGTGGTTTTCCTTGATAACAGTGATGAGTCAAACCGACATTCGCGGATAGCAGCCAGAGATGGCTGTCCTCACTGTTGGGTTGACACCTGAGTTTGATAGGTTTTTCCACCTTTTGAAAAAAAAAAAAAAGAAGAAAAGAATTCTTGATGATAGGTTTTTTTTACCGGTACATAAAAAAAACAAAGAAAAAAACGCTGTTTTCTCTTGATTATAATTTTAGAAATACTAAAATAAAATGTTTATTAAAAGAATTTTTGTTACGTAGAAAACTGGGACTAAAATTGATGATTTAGTTATTGAACTTATAATTTTAGAGATACTAAAATAATTAAAAGAATTTTTGTTATTTAGAAAATTGGGACTAAAATCGATGATTTAGTCATTGAATTTGGTAAGTTTTATTTACTATGTTATTGATCTATAAATAAGTGCGGTAGTATATGCTCACAGTGAGATCAAAATAAGTACATTATTTTTTTTTGATCTGGTAGTAGATATATATTGCAGCGAACATGGTAAATAAAGCTTGCTATTAAACTCTAAGATAAAGTAGAGAAAGAAATTAAAATAGATAATTTAAACATTGAACTTTGGGAGTAGAATATAAAAGAGCAAAATAAAGTTGGAAGAATAATTTCGGCGTAAATTACATGTAGATAAACATTTGTCGACGCGTTTCGAACCAACCAATGTGGTTCATGGTCAGGACAAGTTGAAGAAATAGATCCAGTTTAATATGTTAAATACTCTGAGCAGAGACTCGAACGACTAAATAACAAAATAAAATATTGATATTTGAAAGAAAAATGAAATAACGAGTGAGAATCATCTTTTTATTTTACCTTAATCCGTTTACATTTAATTTAATGTATGGATGTGTACTTTCAATTATTAAACACATCTCCATTAGGGAAAATATGAGATAAGGGTCTCTCATAGGGCCTACTTTCCTGTAGTGTAAAAGTATAGAGGCTTATGGGTCCCTCTTCAGTCACCCCTTTGTGATTCATCATCGTTTCCTTTCGCGAATACCTAGGTTTGTTTTCCTTATTATCCTTGTCGCGGACCGTGGATATACGCGTTCAGAATATCATTGACCTTCAATTAACTTTTTGTTGACTAAAAGTTAAAATATATTTGCTAAAGTTGATATTAGTAATTTAATTTCATTTATTTTTTTAAAATAAATTATTTTAATTTTCATAAACTTAATTAGTTGTTCAGCTCTTCGTTTTATGAAGTAATCATTATAATTTTGTACTTCGCCGGGGGAGGTTGTCCTCCTTCAATAATGCAGGAGCACGTGGCTTTGTACGCCTTGGTCTTTGAGTTACCCAATAGGATACATAGCTTCCCAAGTAGTACTTCCTAACTACAATTCGTATATTTCCGTATTCCCTAAGTAAGATTGCATATTCAGATTACCAATTACAATGGCACAAACGTATAGATGCGATATCGCTTAGTATATTGTATATTGTTGTATTTGTTTCTTGTTACATACCAAAGGACAAGTGTGGAATTATTCCCCTTATGGACCCATCCCACGCTACGTGATGGGCTATTGGCTGGACCAGCGGGCAAGGACAAGTGAAACGTACATATGCAACACGTAGATATGCTAGTTGTTAGGGTAATTGGTGCACCTCACACTGGGGACTATTTTTGTGTGCTCTCCGCTCATACCGGCTAGCAGCATAAGCATAAGCATCATAATCAGATTCCACTCAGTATCCGTACCTAACTCACTCTGTCGGGATGGGGTAATGAATGAACGTATGGCTTCACGTAGACTTCACTTCTATGCAGTGGATTATAGCGGATTCTAGTTTCTCCCGTAGGCATTGACTGGCAGTGAAAAGTAGTATCGGCATATAGTGAATCAACACCAGGAAATCATAGGGTAGGGATTAGTTTCGTGCCTTAGTTCATGTTTGACTACTCGGTTCGACTACTAGGCTAAACTACTAGGAATTACCTGCAATGTCGGCTATTGACCGCGGCTGCATGGCTAAATCAATATATCATATGTAACCAAGAATGTTTCTTATGTTTTCACCAATGGGGGAACTTATTGATCCTTCCTCTCAGCTATGGAAAAGTTACGCGTAGATATGCGAGTTTGGTCGAGCCTCTCAATCTTCAACATCCTAACCCTAGGGAGTCAACTTCCGGAATGGCCTCTTCCTTTTGGTCGAGCTTGCTGTCGCATCCTAGTTCAAGCAGAACAAAATCCAGTTATGTTCCCCGTATGGTTTATTGAACCCATCAAAAATAGGTTTTTACTAAGGATGCGTACGTAGGCTCAACCAACGGGAGAGGCAGAACGCCAAATGGTCAAGGTTTTTCAATATCTGGTCACAAAAACAAACAACGACTGGGCTTGGGGCTCTTGGCATGACCACCCTTACTTACTTACTCACCTCACTCACGAACTTACTGGGCACGTAGTAACATGAAGAGCTCTAGTTCCTCCCCAAAGAGAAACTTCCATAGCTGAGAGGAAGGTAAGAGATGTTATCCAAGCTTATTGAGTTAGCTTATCGAGTTAGTTCCTCGAGTTACCACTATATTATATACGAGTCGATTGTTTACGTATTGTACGGAAAGATATATTGACTAAGATCGATAGCGAAGGAATGACTCTTCTATTCATTATGTATTAACAACGGTTGGTTCTGATCCTGTTTGTTGTGCCGGAACTGGTGACAATACTCGAATTGATCCGATCGCCTTCTTTCTTTCTTCCATCCCGGTATGCATGGGGGCCTGCATCTTAACAATTAGCTACATTCCGAACCCCTTGGCTTCGCACTGGGCCGTGTCAGCCTTCAGAGGGAGAAAACGACAGTGATTCTCCCCCACATCTTGTAGTAGTCTTACCATCATTCCTTGCAAGCTGAAAGATTTGCTTAGTTCCCGCTAAAGCATCTGGGTTGGTTGCCCTGCGCTGGTCTGAAAGGAGAGGAGCGGCTCGAACCGACGATGATTGATCATGCTCCAAGCCATTTCTTCTTGTGTTCTCACCCATTCGAGGGTTTCCGTTCTGTCGTTGCTATTCGTCTCTATTCCCTCCGGGCGGGAAGTTGAAAAGAAAAGGAGTACGGATGGGAGCATCGAACTGAACCTGCTCTTTATAAGGTATTTTAGGATATAAAGTAGGAGATTATCATCTAGAGGTAAAAACCCGGCTTCTAGTGCACGATTCTTCCGTTTTTGATGGCTCGTACCGATAGACATCCTCCCAAAATGAGATAACAAGTTGATTCCCTGGGTTTGGCTCCCGCCCAAGGCTACATTGAAAAAGAAAGCACTTTGGCGAGACCCAGATTTATGATTCTTTCCCATTCCTCTATTTCATTCCAGTGCTTCCCAGCCCAGTAGGAACGAACGATTCAATCTATTTACGTATTAGGTATAGTGCCAAAATTCTTATTACCACCCAACCCAGATTCGAAGATAACCTCCTATGATTCAGATGTCTGACTTCACTCCTTCCTTTTCTTCTAAGCAAGTCACATCCATCCGGAACACCCGGGCCCGTAGATCCACTTGACTTGGCCCCACCCGAACTTGGGCAGTCTCCTCTCATAATAATAAGCAATAAAACCGATTGATAGAAGAGAATAAGACTTGACCGACCTCTTCAGCCAGCTTTTGTTCCTTCCTTTATTTCTGTCCTCTCGTTGAGGCAATGAAATCAAGGTCCCGGAGGGGCTTTGCGCTTCCTAGTGCAAGGGTGACTGTTGTTCTGATCAAGGCCTTTGAACCCAGGGGTTGAGATACCGATTATTTGCTGGAGCGAGAGGGAATACAGTGTCAGTCTTTTCCAGTGGTACGGGTTGACAACTATATGCCCATGGATTCGAAACAGAGCAGTGCCAACTATGAAGACAATTCGAGTCATTCACCCAGCTATCTCCTTCAGAAGGAATCGATCTTCTAACTCCACCTCTGTAAGTCGAGGTTGCCCCCGTACCCCCTCATTATCAGCTCTCGTTCGAGTCCTGCTTAGACTTAGATGGCCATCAGAAAGAAAGACTCTTAAGTGCCGCTATCCGATCATTCGATCGCTTCATAATCCGTTAATAGACAACTCCTCGTGCCAGGGATGGCAGGATCAATGGCTTTCCTTTACCTTTGCCTTTGCTTCTGCTGGAGCTACTAGGACTGGGTGGATGTCTTTCTCCCTTACCCGTCTTCTCTTTACTCTATACCTTATTATTCCAGTCTACCACGTATTAGATTCTAGGTATCATGTACCCACTGAGGAACGAAGTGAGACAAGTCTGGAATTTGAGCCAAACCTTCCCTTATCAAAGCCTAGGACTTACTGACCAATTCATTCCACCAAGAAGATCAGTATAGTACAGGATGAGTACAACATCTATATAACCCTTACCCTTATCTTACCTTTACTTAAGAATTATTCCGGGTATCACATATAAGATTCTGGGTACCGCGTATCTCTATCACCTATTTGGTTGGCCGAGCCTTTCTAAATATTAGAATATACGAGGGTGAGCCCGTCAAACTCTCGACCAACGTGAGAGGCATAAAAACCTTTTACTTATGAGCATCCACGCGACTGGTTAGATACTTTCACTTACTGCCCTGCGCCTTATCTCCTTGGCCGATAGCTAGGACCCCAGAGAATCTATTAAGGCGCTTACTGATGGCTTGACTTATATCCCTGGGTGGGTATAGGGCTGACCGAAGAGAGGTACCGAGAATATATAAGGCCAAGACCTATAGCTAGGACCTTACTGTGCCTTATCTCCAGTGTTATGGAGTGGGTGTCTTCTCCTTATGCTATCCCTAGTTACCGAAATGGGATAGGTCAATACGTTATAGATGAGTTACTGGTTGTAGTCAGGGGCCAGATAATTGAAGGAATAAATAAGGTAATGGCTCGTCCCATATCATGCTTATTTAGTTGTTCTTTCTAGAGATAACATAACGGCCCTAGACACAAACGACACTCCACAGAATGTAAAGTAAGTTTCATTTAAGGACCTCCCTAGGTCCATCCTGGGTTGATGTAGATGCTAAGTTTACGAGGGCAGTTTTTATTTCCACCTCTATAGTATTATAAATGTTATCTGACATGTAAGGGGAATAGCCATCGCCCATTGAGTGACAGCACGTGGAGAGAGAATGCGAGCGTGGAGAGGGCACTCCATGGCTATTCCCCTCGCATGTCAGATAGCATTTATAATGCTATAGAGGTGGAAATAGGAACTGCCGTTTATGAGTATGGTAGGTTTAAGAAACTTTTACATATGGAAAATTGTGGATTTAACTATGATGAAGGGTTTTACAGGATTTTGGATCAAATTAATAAAATTTAATTGTTTTCATGGTAGTTTCGGAGTTTTTAAGTTTAAATTAAATTTTGATTATGGTTAACATTTTTTATTTATTAGATATATGGATTTCAACATTTTGGTTTTAAAATATGATCTAACAAAAAAACAATTTAATTATTTTTAACCTCATTATTAAATAAGGAAATGGATAACTTCAATAAATTTTTGAAATATATTATAAAGATATATATAATTTCTGATTCCAATAAATAATTAAGAGGAAAAAAAACAAAAGACAAAGTGAAAATAAATGGATTATATTTATCTTTTCTCTCTGCTAAAGAAATGAATAGTTGAGATATATTATAAAGATATTTACAAATTTTTAAATTTACCTAAAATTCACTAAAACAATGTTTCTTTAAACTATTGGCTCAAAAATATATTCACCCCAAGAAAAAAGATAAATTACACTAAACTATTATTTCGTGTAATTAGTATCAGTGAACTAGAGATCATATTTTAATGTGGAAATAAAAATAAATGAATAAGTTAATTGCATTTTTGTTTTATTTATTGTCTTTTAATTTTATTATATATATTATTAAGTACTTAAAAAATATAGATATATCTATCTTCATCAATTATGTACTTGGTGAAGATTACAATATCTATGAAAGAAAATAATATATTAGTAGTTAATGCAATTATTATTTACAAAATATATATAGTACCATGATGACTTTGATGACATATTCATGACTAGTGGTACATGAAAAAAAATGTAATGAAATTCCTCCAAAGTCATGATTATTATTAAATGAGCGCTTTATCCACAATCAAAATATACATTTTTTAAATAAAACATTATATAAACAGAGTTGTAGGGAGAAAATACATGAACACCAC
>APFE031379377.1:37866-48851 GCA_000404065.3 Pinus taeda | reverse complement strand
CTAAACCTAATCCCTAAATCCATAACATCAATACTATAAACATAAATAATTCTATAACACAAAACAATAATAAAAGACATAAAACAAAACCAATATAAGAACCACATTGCAAACCATAAAGCATTAAAACATGATAAATCATCATAACATTAATAATAACACATTTATAGCACTACATTATAAACAATGAATAAATTTTAAGCCATAAATACATTGATATCAATACATGAATGTATTAATAGTATAAATCTCAATAATATTGATATAAACACCTAGAACATGAAAGCGCAACAATAATATTATAAATGTAAACAATATTTTCATTTATGAAAAACGTGAACAAAGTGAAGGGATCCACACAAAAGACCACAAAAATCACAAATGCAAGAGAAAAAAATAAAATAGTAACACTGCCATTGGAGCAAAGGAACATAAATGTGAAAAACACATCTACACTGCACACACTGGATTTAAATAAGAACAACATAATATGACATTTTAAGACCATAGATATACAATTTATACATAAAAACAACAATGAGAAAATAAATCAATTTCACCAACATTGCAACCACAGAAAGAACATTGAGTGTTAACATATATTTTGTGTTTTCTTTACATCAAATAATTCCACTACAAAATTGAACTTGAAACACTCCATCAAAAGTCATCTATGGAGTGGCCTCTTCCAAAACACAACCAGACTGATGACAAAACCAACACCAATTCAAATCAATAGGATAATGATCATGATACTTAATGCTTTCCAACCAATTCCTTTAGGTTCTCCTCCCAAACTCCCTCTGGTGCACATGTAACAAGTATTTTACATGTGTTTTCATTTCATCTAGCTCACGAATATGATCATCAATAAAAGCAGGATGGAACCCATGTTTTCTATCAAACTTGTTCCTAAGATACGAAAGAAAACTCAGAGCTCTAGCAATATTGCGCATTGTTCTGGAATAATAGATGACATCATTATTGTCCATATCTGCATTTGAAAGGCAAAAAAAAAAACAAAATCAATAAAGACATGCACAAATAAATAAGCATACAAATATATATGTATATACATAAAACATAACACCCCATTTGTATTTATGTTAAAAAACTTAATGTTACAATGTTACATGAAAAAAAGCAATCTAGTGTTACATGAACCAAATGGTATAAAAATTTCTACAAATATAAGCCTCATTTCACAATACAATAGAAAAAAACTGTGGAAATAGAATAAAACCGTGGCCAATATTCAAAACCTCCATTTTCACATTTCATGATGTAATATGAATCCACAATATTATATCAATATGAAGTAGTTATAAAAATGATTTTGAATGATTGGTTCATATAACTCATTGTTTATGTCTAAATGGTTTGTTGCAATGAAAAAAGCAAGAGGCACTTAAAAAAAAAAAGTAATCCGAACAACATGAAAAATGATGTAAACAACTTTCTCAAATATTACTACGAATATGATGAATTTATTAATCTCATAAATATATGAAAATGATTATTATATCAAAAGAAAATCAAGAGGACAATAAAAGCAATTCAAAAAACATACTATAAAGAAGTTCACAATGTTATTAGTTGTATGTCATAGCGATATGGACTTCAATTGCTCCTCTTTTTTCTTCCTAATTTTAGCATATGCGTTATATTTCATCTTGGCATAACATTGAAAAGTGAAAGGCAGTGCAATGCGTAAACCATCTATTGATTTCACTCTTGATATGGCTGTGAAGATAAGGCCTTGTTGCTCCTTATTCCTGATATCAACTAACGTTCGTTCTAAAGTCAATCCCTTTGACTTGTGGATTGTAAGAGCCCATGCCATCTTCAAAGGAATTTATTTTCAATTTCCTCTTATCAGTGGTGTGATAAGAACAATGTTTGGATTCCTTACATCAAATGGAACACCAACATACTTATAAAAAAAAATAGTTGTGGACATTGGAAGTTGAGGTAGATTAGAGGTAGGTGTATAAAATATATCCTTAACATAACCAAGTGCACCATTCACCAAGCCAACTTCAACCCATAAATTACATGTCAACATAACACGCTAACAATGGCACAAAAAAACTTCATGGTCCAATTGATCATCATCAACACCAATGATTTATGAATGCCTGGAATGCTTACCAACACATCATGTAGTTGGAGAATTTAATGATTTCAACATATGCTTATTATGGAAGGAGACCAAATTATTTGTTGGAAACATGTGAACTGCTACATTAAATAAATCTCTTTCTCTAGGATGCGACCTCATATCAGCCCGTGACAAAAGAAACTCCCAATCTTCAAGAACAGGTTTTACATTTCTTATATTATTGAGGACTCTACGAAAACAAGATTGTTTCTCATTATTCCCTTATTGGCGAAAGACTGTGTTAAGAGTGACAACAATGTTGAATTTGTTCCACAAGACTTTCCTTGTTGTATTACCTGCATACAAAGGCTTATCTCTCATAGGAGGCAGTTGGCCAAGGTCACCCACAAGGATGATGGACCTGCTACCAAAATTTAATGATAATGTTAGATGTGAGACTTTTGTGATCCATATTGTAGATAAATGTCTTTTGGAATAATCACATGATTTGGTCAATGTTTCAAACCAACCAATGTGGTTCATCCTCGAGACAAGGTGAAAGAAATCATACAATCTTCCCGAAGATTGTATGATTTCTTTCACCTTGTCCTGACCGTGAACCACATTGGTTGGTTCAAAATATCGACCAAATCCTAATGATGTGATTATTCCAAAAGGCATTTAACTTAATGATATTTAATATCAATATTATAATAATAAGTCATAATTTTTGGCTCCAAACCCAATAATGAATCTAGAAATATCAAATTAAAATTATATTATTAAATTTATAAAACAACACATTCCTAGACCATAACTCTTCCTCCTTCCTTGGTGATGCATATCTTCGCCTTATGTTAATGGATAACAGTAAACAAATTCACTTTAAGTACGAAAAGGAATACATAAATTCCTCAAATCCATTATAATCCTCAAACCTTAGTGCAATTAAATATGGACAACAGATGTGAAATTTGGAAAATTAGATATGATTGTGACAATGAAGTTATATTTATCACAAATATCTTGATGAATTTTCAACCATCATTGATCTAACATTTGCTTTCTTGAAAAAAAAAGAAGTGACTACATGCACATTCTAGATTCTCATACATTTTAGTGATATTTGGGGAAGGATTTTAGTAAAATAAGTGGATACAACTATGAACTCCACACCTAACGAGGCCCTCTTTAAGCATGAAATGTCTATATCTCTCTCTAGATTTTCTCTCGTAATATTGAAATCAAATGTTTAAATATAGATATATTCCATATAGATCTAAATAGTTTGAGTAATTTTAAAAGGGATATCTATCTCAACAAATCAAATAAAAAAGAGAATTTAAATACATTGATAATTGGCTAATAGAAATAGATACTTTGAGCAATTTTAAAAGGGTTATCTATCTCAACAAATCAAAAAATTGAATTGAAATATATTGATAGCTTGCTAATAGAAATGGATATACCTTTGAAGATGGTGTCAATGAAATTTTCTAATAGAATAAGAAATAGAATTGAAATATATTGATGGCTTGCTAATGGAAATGGACACTTTGAGAAATTTTGAAAGAGATATCCATCTAAAAAAATAAAAAAAGAGAATTTGAATATATTTACAACTTGTTAATGGAAATGGATATACTTTTGATGATGTTGTCAATGCCAAAAGAGAATTTAATGAAGTTGTTAATACAAATAGATAAACCTTATATCACGTTGCTAATGTCACTTTCTAATAGATGCAATGTGAAATTTTTAGGAGTAAGACATCCATCCAATTGAATATGTTGGAAACCTAATCCTCTATGGGTTGGTATAGAACGTGAACAACCATGAGAGTCCAAGAGACCTTGGGATGTGGAACCCAACGGTCACATGAATGTACTATAAATGTATATCATTGTCAAATAATATATGTACTCTCCTGCTTATCTTTAATATTTTGTTGTTGCCATGTGTGTGTTTAACATGGTATCAGAGAGGGTGATCTGCTGCCCTGCTCAGGTATGAGCCATTTGCTTATGTGAGCTTGTTTTTCTGTGGCCTTTCTATACATGTCAGTCCTGTACCTCTGTTCTAGACTGCCATCTCTGTTAAATCTCTATTGTTGAATGAGTTGGTTGAAAGTTAAATGTTATACCATACCTTGAATTTCATGAAACACCTTAATATGCTTTCCAGAATCTATTTTCACTGGTCAGGGCACAGGTCTCAAATTAGTTTTATATAGTTTAACTCCTGTTATATTTCTCTACAATATTTTTTGTCCTCTGCATTAGTTTTATTGAATGGTGTCTTTAATAATTAGTGGGGTTGGTTGAATGATGGCTCCCCATACACAGTCTACTTGTTGGCCCCAATACACTACTCTATGAATGCTCCTTCGATTGGTACACTGCCACCCATACCAACCTGTTTCCTACAGGCATAACACCCTCAAGTAAGGACTAGAACTTGAGTCTGGCACCATAGATCACTCGGCCATCCTTAGCTGTATATCACATTCAAGATCCTTAATAGCGAGATAAAATTCGGGTTTGTCACATCGAATTATGTCTATAATGTATCGAATTTTTTGGAAACCATCCCATGTGTTGCCATCATCATGTTAATTTCATAGACTCGCAACTGCAGCGATGAAACCTATGAAAGTGAACTTGATGCTAGAAGAGATGTTTCCTTGGTGTTTACTAGTTCTAAGTTTGTCAGTGGAGAGTATTGGCGTATGGAGTGATTAGAGCGAAGAACACAGTGTTTGCAGCGGAGTTTCTGATTCAAATGGTGGTATGACTACATGAGAGAAGCACATCATTATGTGGATGCTCCATACAAATTAGGCACACTGTATCATCCCACTCTTTCTTCTTAGCATTGATTTTTTCATATTTCAATGAGTTTTTTCCAGAGATCAAATGTTTCTCATTGTAAGGATGATATCTGGAACATCTAGCCTTGCGTGAAACAAAGTTATTGGACTACTCAAGATCCTTTGGCATCTTAATCTATTAACTGATTTGGATATCACCTCATTATCACTCTTGGATGCCAAAAGGAAGTTCTTATCAAGTTCTACTAAGACCTCATAATCGCTCTCATCAAGTTACTTAACGAACGTCTCTGTCCAACTTTATCATTTGCTTCAATCGAGCCAAAGGAAATGGTGGTGCATTCACATTTGAATTTTCATTGCCCTCCTTTGTGGCCTCTTCATCGTCGTTCTCCTTCTGGGTATCACCATTTTGTCAGGAATCTGCTTTGACTGAATGAGATTCCTACTCTTGTTGCCATTGTAACTACTTATCCTCTTTTGAGGGCTCCAGATGGGAATAAGGTTGATTATATTCTACCTTCTGTGCATGTGTGAGGGATTTCCATAGCTGAGGGAGAGCTTTTTGTGGGGATGTTAGGGTGTGATTGCTTGAAATTTTCTCTATTGAGGTTGCAAAAATTGAAGTATGGCGATAGCTTCTTAGCCCTGCCTTCTTCACCATTTCCCATAGCTGAGAGAGAGCTTTTTGTGGGGATGTTAGGGTGTGATTGCTTGACCTTTTCTCTATTGAGGTTGCAAAAATTGAAGTATGGTGATAGCTTCTTAGCCTTACTTTCTTCACCATTTCCCTTGCCATGGTATGTCCCATCCAATTACCATTGTCGCTGCCTTGATCTGATACTCTGCACAACTGTTCTATGTATAACATCTGATTCTATGTATAACTATTAGTTCTGCAATTCTCGATGTATGTTTGGCTATATTTACCGCCATCATATAGTCGATCTTTAGCTACATCAAAGTAGATATTCGATAGTTTTACTATAGCAAAGCACTATATAATCTGGAAAATCTTATAGAATTGATAGTGTCCACCATTTCACTATACCCGTCTTGCACCTAAAACAAGGCGTAGCTCACCATTGTATACATCCACGAAATTATTCTTAGCCCAGAAAAGAGTCTATTTGTGATTCACATCTTGTTGTTGCTCAGGGACATATTTTGAAACAACTACTCAGTCAACTTGCAAGCCTACTTATACTCTTCCATGCAATACATTTAAGAGTTTGGCACAATCCAGAAGTAGAAAGAAAAGGTTGAATGTTATGAGTTTGGTATATGTGTGTGTTGATTGACTAAATTATGTGTTGATTGAAATCTTGGGAGGTTGAATGTCTCTATGCATTAAATCTCAGTGCGCTAGTTTATTTATGAAATCTATTGTGTGCCATTTATATGACCTGGGGACTCCTCAACCCAAGGAATCTAATTAACTCGAAGAAAGGAAGCATGGACACCATTTTTCCAATCTGCGTTGGAATCGTGTGGACCTGTAAAAAGAGGCAACTTGTTGAGTGAATCAATTCATGTATTTGACGAAATTTGCAAGGTAGAGGAAGGTTCCAATCCAAATAATTGTTCCTAACAAACAAACTGATAACCACACTCCTGTTGTTTTGACATTGGAGCACCATATTCTCTACTTTCACGAAGAGTTTCCCAGGACCTTTCCTCAGAAGAAGGTGCAGGTAGTGGTGACTGACCTCGCCAATCAAGAATATCAAGCTCTGCATATCAAATATGATGTTGCACATGTATATTGGTATCACCACGACCCCTATTTGATTTATCAATGACAACCTCTTCAATGCAAGGAGTCCTAAATGCATTGAAGTTTGTGCGTTAAAATTCTGATGACAAAATTGTCATTTCTTATATATTGAGCAGTCCTACATATATCGGTTCTTGTGTTGAAGCTTTATTCCAACATTGGTTTTTGAGCTATTTTGAAGATAACTGCCAACAATTCGTATGATCGTTTGGTCCTTTTTCAAAGACATTGCTATAGATTTTGACAATCTAGAGACTATTATCCAAACCACTCTATTAATTTCTATTCTTCTAGCATACAAAAAACATAGCTACTTCAATATTATTTTGTTGTAAGTGAAAATGGCTCTAATTGGTGATGTATTAGGTTTATTAAATACCTTGATACATTCTACTATAGATGAGATGGTAAACATCACCAAGGACAATCTCTTTGACATTAAAATATGTATGCAAAATGCAGAAGACAAGATTGATTTTTTGCAGCTTGAATCTCAGCTACAACAAGCAGAATTACAGCAATGGAGTTGTCATTCTGAACCTGTTTCTATTCAGAACAATGAAACAGACTCCCATAAACATCAAGTCAATAATGTTACAAATTCAGATCCAGTGCCCAATGAAGCAGCAAAGTCACATGCAGATGCAGAAGTTTAGTCTACACTTCCGAAGCCCATCATCAGACCTTGTACACAACAAGCACAGAACTGATCTTGGATATGACAAGGATGTGTCCTTTCATATTCTAGATTACTCAAATCCCATCCAGTTTTAGAGTGCTGGATTTCTTCATGACAGTTCATCTTCAACTGTTCCAAATTCTGCCCCTCTTCCATAGCAACAACAACAGATTGTGAAATGCCAACATTGTGACCAAGTTCACCATATGAGAGATCATTGTTTTGATCTTCATCCATGTAAGAACTGTCATAAAACTAGCCATTCTTCAAACAGATGCTTCAAAAACAAACCTCCTGCAAGAACACAGATTTATCTTAGATGGATCACTTCTTGACAATGGGCTTCAAAAGCCAAGAAGATATTTCACTCATACAACAGGATTTGTTATCAAATGTTGAAAAGTCTTATAGTTGAGATTTCTTCATCTTCTCACCTTGTATCTGATGGGGTGAATGATGGTAATCTACAAGCTTCAAAGCCACATGAATTGAGCCTGAGCCACAACTTGCCATACCAGATTCTGAGTTTTAGCTAGAGACAAATATGCCCCTTGAGCATGCCTGTAGTCGATGATACCTGTTCAAAGAATTGGGGACCCTTCCTCTAGCAGAAGACTTTAGCTTCTTGCCAGTTTTGGAAGAGTTCCAAGAATTGCATTAAGCATTCCAAAGTTGTTGGTCATTCTTAAACCATCACAAGATGAGACCTCCCTTTTCAAGTTGAGGTTCTCCCTTTTATGCGGGGTGAGACCTCCCTTTCATGGTTGAAGGCTTCCCTCTTCAAAACATCAAGAGCACATCCTCTAGCAGAAGACTTGAGCCTCATCCTAGACTTAGAATAGTTCTGAGAACTGCACTAAGCATTCCAGCATTGGTGGTCATCCTTAAACCAACTCCCTTTATACCAACATTTCAGAGAGCACATTCAACGTGGTCCTGCCATGGATTTTTGCACATTTTGTATTAAAACTCTCTTCTTGGATTCATACATAACCCTTCGGATTAAGGGAGGGAATGCTGGAAACCTAATCCTCTATGGGTTAGTGTAGAATGTGAACAACCATGAGAATCCAAGAGACCTTGGGATGTGGAACCCAACGGTCACACAAATGTATTATAAATGTATATCATTGTCAAATAATAGATGTACTCTCTTGCTTATCTTTACTATTTTTTTGCTTCCATGTGTGTGGTTAACATAATAGAATAGTGTTTAAGAGCTATATCTTGAATTAGAACTACACTAAGCATTCCAGCATTGGTGGTCATCCTTACACCAACTCCCTTTATACCAACATTTCAGAGAGCACATTCAACGTGGTCCTGCCATGGATTTTTGCACATTTTGTGTTACAACTCTCTTCTTGGATTCATACATAACCCTTCGGATTAATGGGGGGAATGTTGGAAACCTA
Source organism: Pinus taeda (assembly GCA_000404065.3). Classification (NCBI taxonomy): domain Eukaryota; kingdom Viridiplantae; phylum Streptophyta; class Pinopsida; order Pinales; family Pinaceae; genus Pinus; species Pinus taeda. The sequence continues at coordinate 40,049 of APFE031379377.1, read as the reverse complement.
ATCCTCTATGGGTTAGTGTAGAATGTGAACAACCATGAGAATCCAAGAGACCTTGGGATGTGGAACCGAACGGTCACACAAATGTATTATAAATGTATATCATTGTCAAATAATAGATGTACTCTCTTGCTTATCTTTACTATTTTGTTGCTTCCATGTGTGTGGTTAACATAATAGAATAGTGTTTAAGAGCTATATCTTGAATTAGAAAATTCTTAAGGTTATTTAGATCTACAAGGATTTAAGATGGATTTTTCTAAAGAATTATTTTATAAGGATTTTAAGGATTTAACTCTTTAAATGGAGTTAGGTTTTAATCCTTTGTTCTAAGTTTATAATATTATTCTTTTACAAATTCAGAACAACTCAATATAATTTTAGGTTTATAATATCTATCATTAAATGAAAATCCTTAGGATGGTATGGAATCAGAGATTTTAGGCCCTCTTTTTTTAATATATTTGAAGTGGAATGGATGTGTGCCACCTTTTTAGTATATTTGAAGTGGAGTGTGTTTTCCCTTAAACAAAGAATATAGAAAAGTAGAAAAAGGTCTGTTATGCTTTGCAGTGAATAGAAAAAAGTAGAAAAATGTGTGACATGCTTTACAATAAACCGTGAATAGAACAACATATAGTTTGTAGTAGAAATCTCAACTCAATGTTTCATATAGTGAGTTTTTGTAAATTTTAGAAGCCACATTCCGCTTGTTTGGTTGCAAAAGTTAATTTATAGTAACGCATACCTAATTTTATGTTTCAATAATTTATAGTCGACAATTATGAGAAATTTAGGTTAATTATGAGTAATTTATATTCATGAATAATTATGAGTATTTATAAGTAACTATGACTTATTTAGCTTTATGAGTAATTGACTAATTATATGTTTTAGTTTTTAGGTTTATGAGTAATTTCTAGTAATTCATGTATATGAGTAACGTTTATGAGTAATCTCTGTAGTAATTCACGTATATGAGTAAACTAATTCTGATTTAATAAATAGTTTTGATTTAAATATTTATTAATTATTTATGATTTAAAAAAAAAATCATTTAATAAATATTGTTTTAACCATTATTGTAAAACTTATCTCATTTCATTAGTATTAACTTTAAGATCATTGTCAAATTAATATTTCAATAATTTATAGGGTCTTTAATTTTATCCATAATTTATAGTAAACAATTATAAGTAACTTAGATTATGACTAATTATCATTAACTATGAGTTATTTAGCTTATGAATAATTAACTAACTTATGTTTTAGCTTTAATTTATACTAATTTAGGTATTTCAATAAACAATTTCTATTTAATAAAAAAAAATTGATTTAAATATTTATTAATTATTTATAATTTAAACAATTCTCATTTAATAAACACCTTTTTAATAATTATTACAAAGCTTAACTGATTTCATTAAAATTAATATAAACCTTAAGATAATTTTCAAATTAAATAATGAAGTGTATATACTTTTTTTGCAAACATTTTGATTAAGCTTTAGTTGATGTATATAGGTTTTTTGCAACTGTGAAATGCTCAAAATATTTTCATGAGGATGGAAATTAATAAATGTGAGTTTAGTCCTCGCGCAAGAAGATGAAATGGTAATAGTATGCCATTATTAAAATATTTATGTAATTAATAATGTTGTTTAAAGTGAGGTATATCAAAATTATTTGGAAAACCGAATGGTGGCATTTGGCAAATCCAACAATAACAACAAATAGAGAGAATCTAAACTCACATGTTTCTAATGTAACTCACATAATTCAACACACAAAGTTATTCCAATTTTATTTTTAATTTGATTTTTCCCTCTCTCAACCCAATACATATTTCATAAATGGTTATATATATCTTCATAAAATACCTATAAGATAATAATAAAAAACAATAATTAACAAAATTATTCAAATACCCAATTCTGGATTGAAGATTACTGTGGTGCGGTTTCTGAGAGGAGTTCGGATTTTCCACAGTGTTCATTTTTATATGGTCACATATCGAGTCTAAACCCAGACTCATCATTAGGACTATTGTACGGAGGAAAGAAGGAAAAGGGTTTTGTATAAATATGAAAGAGGTTAGATGTACAGATAGAATGGCCGACTCACTGATTGTTAATTATAATTTAATAATTTTATATTATTATTTAAAACATTAACTTTCATTGTTT
>APFE031379369.1:1971-21691 GCA_000404065.3 Pinus taeda | reverse complement strand
TGGGATACTTCCGGACTGTGTCTGAAAGTGTTTCACTGTGATATGCCACTGGATGCCCGTGTTGAGTAAGGACTGCCCCAATAGCATAGTTAGAGGCATCTGTCTCGACCTCAAATGGTTATTGTAAATCTGGTAATGCGAGCACTGGTGCTGTGCAGAGGCGATCTTTCAACTCTATGAATGCCTTCTGTTGAGATTCAGACCAAAAGAATTTTTCCTTCGCTCCTCCCTTGGTGACTTGACTCAAAGGCCAAGTGATATGAGAAAACCCCAACACGAACCTGCGGTAGAAGTTGGCAAGACCTAGAAAGCTGCGGAGCTCTGTCAGAGTGGTTGGAGATGGCCAATCCCGAATGACTTGGATCTTGGCTGGATCCACATGCACCCCCTGTTCATCAATAATGTATCCCAGATATTGAACCTGGGTCATGCCAAAAGTGCATTTCTCCAAATTGGCACATAGCTTGTGTTGCCGCAGTGTTTGGAGAACCTGTCGGATGTGGTGGAGGTGCTCTTCCCAACTCGGGCTGAAGATCAGAATGTCATCCAAGTATACTACTACAAAGGAGTTGGTGAATGGCCGCAAGATGTCATCCATTAGCCTCATAAAGGTTGTAGGAGCATTCATCAATCCGAAAGGCATGACCAACCATTCGAAGAGGCCCTCCTTGGACTTGAAGGTAGTCTTCCACACATCTGAGGGTTCGATTGGTACCTGGTGATATCCTGACTTCAGATCGATCTTGCTGAAATATTTCGCCCCCTTTAGTTGGTCTAGGAGGTCATCAATCCGCGGGATCGGGTACCTATTACGGACAGTGATCTTGTTCAGTGTCCGATAGTCAATACAGAGTCTCCACGTCCCATCCTTCTTCTGTACCAACACTATCGGGCTCCCACAGGGCGAAGAAATTGAGCGGATGTGACCTTTCTGTAGGAGCTCCTGAATCTGCCTCTTGATTTCATTATTCTCCAAAACGGAGCATTGATAAATTGGTCCATTGGGTAGCGGCGCCCCTGGGGTTAGATCGATGGAGTGCTTGACTTGACAGTGCAGAGGAACCCCTGCCGGGGAGGTGAAGATGTCTCCGTACTCCTCCACAATCTTGTCCATCTGTAGATGCCGTGTAGAGGGACCCCGTTTGGAGGCCGCGGCCATTGTCTTCTTCTTCTCTTGAGGGCGTATCATCAGGAAAACAAATTTCCTGGTTTTGGAAATGATCTTACTGCATTGTTTTGCAGTAATCAAAGAGATGGCGGGAGGTGGTGCTACCTCTGGTATCCTGAACAACTTATTTCCCAAGTAATAATAACAGCACGGGGCCTTGATTCATACACAGCATGTCGCTTCACAAGTATGGTTGTCCTAATAATACATCACAAACTTCAAGGGGAGCAATGTCACACAATACCTCATCTGTGAAGGGCTTGATGTTGTATGGAAGGCGACACTGTTGGCTCACGCGAAGATTTCGTCCTTGGTGCAGCCACCCGATGGTGTACGGTTGTGGATGTGCTGTGGTCGGTAAGCCAAATCGCTTCACGACCTCTACCGAAATGAGATTCTTTTGGCTCTTGCTATTGACAATGAACTGTAGCGGGGAGCCCCTTACCCACATCTGGGAGTGTAAGAGACGCTCCTCCTCCTCTGGATCTTCAGGTTCATTTTTCTGGATCTTAGCAGTAGCAACAGTGGCGTTGGGATCCGCATCAATGATCTGCTTCCCTTTGTCATTCCCCTTGTCGGGTTCTGACTCAGAGTCGGAACCTGCATCTGATTCTGAAACCTTTAGCTCACCCACCAGCGACTGCTTCGCCCAACACTCACTTGTGTTGTGAGTGGAGCTCTTATGGAACTCACACCATTTCCCTGTGTCCTTTTTTGGCTTTGCAGCACTGTTCTTTGCTTGTAGCTTTGGCGGGTTGTCTTGGGCTGCCCCGCCTTGGCTTTGTCCTTTGTTCTGTGGTTTCGGGGCACCTTTCCCTTTCTTTGGATTTGCAGATCCAAAGTCTCGCTTCTTTTGTTTAAACTTCTGCTCGATCTTGACGGCATATCGATATGCTATGCCGAGCGAGGAGATATTCAGGAATTCCATTTCTTCCTGGATGTACTTGTGTAGGCAGCCACGATATTTGAGTATCAAATGCTGCTCCGAATCCTTGATACCGAACTTCGTGCGAAGGGTATGGAAAAGATTGGTGAACTCCGACACATCTTGATCCCTTCCCTGCCGTAGCGTGGTCCACTTTATGTATTCATCCTCATAGCTTCCAACAGGGTAGTATTGCTCCTTAATGTCATCTCGGAATGAATTCCAGGTGGGTGCAACTGAAAATAGCGAGCCTGTGGTTTCATCCTTCTGCTCGCAGTAGGTTTCCCACCAGTCCTTGACGTGGGGGGCTGCTTTGAGAAGAGCGAAAACAATCTTTTCTCGACTTGAAAATTCATGAACAGAAAAAATATCCTTCTAGCAGATTTAACCATTTATCTACGGCATCTGCGTCTATCTGACCCTCGAATATGGGGATTTCAAAATTAACTTGTACCTTAAAGGGTGTGGCGCTTCCAGAGTAGGCTATTGGAGCCGATGCATCACTTCTGGGGGTAGCCGGTTTTTTTGGGAAAGGGGAAATCTTGGCCGGCAAAGGTTATTTTTCCCCATCATCGCGTTCCTCTGCCGCATCGGTGCTTCTATCGAGCAAGATTTTATAGGGATCTCCTGCCCTCTGTCTTTCTCTCATCGCCATGGGAGGTCGTCCAAGGATTTTGCGAGGCTGGTCTTTGCCATAAGGTTCGACCAGTTCAAGCCCTAACCCCTATATCTGACCTTCGTTGGGACATGCAAAGAAAAACAGAGAAAAAGCAGACCGCTCTGATACCACTGATCCAGATTTAAACAGGAACGCAATAAAATTCAGAGATAACCATATACACAAAGATGCAGCGGAAATAATACTTCATTTCATTAATGGAACATACTGAAATATGCTTACAACCGGAATAGAAATAAACCAGCTAGGGCGATGGTAGCTTATCTCTGAGAAGAGATGTGTGGCTACATGCCTCTGAACTGTGTTACAATGAGGCTCGAAGGCCTATTTATTGTTGAGAAACAATGGAAAGCATTCCAAAACCTAACCCTAGAAGATGAAACGCCAAACTATGGGCCCCGTTTGGGTAAATTGGTACATCAACTTCCCGGGGTCGTAACTTTGGCATACGATCTCCATTTGACGCGCATGATAGCCCATTGGAAAGATCTCACCGAGGACTACGACAGGAAAGACAATTTTTTAACTAAAAAAATGCAGAGCAAGATTTCCCAAAAAACGTCGTTTAGGGCCTCAAAACGGCTCCGGAAGTTCAGGACCCGAAAAAACTGCTAAAAATAGTAAACTGCGCTATAATTAAGGAAACTGAAGATGTTGAGGTTGGGGTCCAGGTGGACTTGGCAGGTGGCCACCAATATCCACCTGGATCAATTGTTGTCATCAACAATATTTATTACTTCAAAATCTGCCAGTGCACTCGCTCCCTCAATATCCACAGTTATTCCTTGCAATTGCCCCATGGGTATGATTTTTTTTTGTTTGCCATTCTTAGTTGAATCGAAGACCATTGCAGTGCAGGTCTTCCCATTCACTCCCATGACTATTTCGGTAGAACATTTGCAGCTAATCCCAAATCCAGAATGACTTGATCCATCTCGTATTCTCCAATCTGCGCGGTCAGTCTCATTTCACGCCCCGTCCTTGTTTTATGCTTTTTGATCTTTCAGACTACACATGGTTCACCTGGTGTGGTCCTAGCACATATATTGATAATTTCCTGTAACCCTTTCATAGCCTTACTATTGTGCATTAACTTTATATAGGTTTCCAGGAAAGTAATGAGCATAGAGGGGTCCATCTCTGACTCAGGCTTATCTTTGCTTCTTGACGTGGAGGCCTCAGCGAAGCTCTTCTTAGCTTCCATGAATGTTTCCTGAGCGCACTCCAAATCAAACTCATCTTCTTTGACCGGGGCTTTGTGAACCTAGGTGTTGTCTTCCGGTTGTTTCACTTTGTCATCTCCCATCGCGATTCCACTTCGGAGCATAATATTTACATTTGTGTTTTCCTCGTGTGGCTCAGACCTCACCATCTACAGGTTCTGAGTCAGGGGAGGTGGTAGCACTCCTTTGTCATGGATCCTAGCTATTAGCATTGGACAATCTTCTATCTCATGATCAAACAACGTGCAATACTTGAATGATGGATGCGTTGGATTAGTGCAATCTCGGGAATAGTGTCCTGGTCATCCGTAATTGTAGAAAATCAACTGTCCGTGACCTCTAATAGGACATCCTCCACCTCGGCCTCATCCATGCCCCTAAAATCCTATCCACGCCATCCCTCCATTCTGGTCAAGGGGTCGCATTTTGGCCTGAAACCTGTAGGCAAGAGTTCTATCCATCATCAATTCATAGCTCCTACAGGTATGCTCGTCATGTCTTACTGAGCTACACAAGTTACAAAACAACTGTTGTGGAGATTGTGTATACTTTTGTAACAAGTGGTAGTTATTTGTGGCATGCTTTCTAACTACTTGACAAATAACACACCACAAAGCAGGCACCGCACTAGGTCCTCTTGAGTTTTCCATCCTAGAGGCATCGGTCCTTCTCCTATAAGGTAATTTGTAAAGACCGGGCAATGCTCTTTTTCATGACCCTAACACTTGCATTTCAGGCACCACACTTCTTCGGGAACTTCTGGTCGAACCATCCTATCTTGCTTCAAGCTTTTCATCTCAAGGCATAGATTCTTCAGCTGCGCATGGATCTGCTAGACTCCCAGATTGGGATCTTGCATCAGGATCTCATGTAGTCTCATAGCAATCTCCAAGGCCTCTGCCTGAGTTGTTATCCTCTGCTGTGAGAACGTAGTCCTTAAGTGTGGTAGTAGCAAAGCAACAAACCATTCGCGATGCTGTCCATCTGTTAGATTCATATTGGCTTTGTGAATCATACATTTTAGCCTCTGATCTAGTTCCTAAGGCATCTTGCCTAGTAGCATCATGATTTCTTTGAATTCAATAATCTACTATGCTTTAGATTTAGGCTTGCTAAATTCGCTATTTAGTGCTACTTCGATGTCCACTACTCTTGTGTTTGAGTTATCGTTGGAGTACTTAATATACTAGGTTAGCACGCGATCTTGCAAGGTGTTAACTAGTGTTTCTTTCTTTATATGGTCATCTGTAACACATTGAGCTTCCCATACAACATTCACTATGAACCATAATTGGTCCAGATCCTCATTTCCCAAGCCTTTGAACAAAGGCAACTTCATTGTGTTCACCATACTGAATCGCGGTGGTGGTGGAGGTGGTACGGGTGAAATTGGAGGTGTTGGAGGTGAAGCTAGTGGTGGTGTGGGAAGAGGTGGTATTCGCGGAATTCCTTATCTTATTAGATGAATAAAACTTCCCAGAGAGACCTTCACGATCCCTTCCTCATCACCTCATGGAGGTGAAATCAAGGGGTTGTTCTATGGACCCTTATTTCCTTTCTTCATGTAAATTCTTATGCTTCACGTAGACTTGAACATCAAGGTAACTGCATAACCTACTTTTTTCACAACAACATTGTAATCCAAGTATTCAGAGACTTTACATACTTACCTCGCAGTCCTTTGAGAAAGCGTCACTCTACCACATTAGCTAACTGAGGTGTCAACCGTGAACTCAGTAACAAATCCTGCTATAATGTGATCAAGCCAATGATCAAGGATGCACGCAATCTTATCCTCCTATGCTTCCAACCTTCGCACTATCTCTAGGGTCCACACAATAGGACCATCAAGTTTCCACCTTCCTTTGCTATCTGTTAGCTTCGCGATGCACTCATATAGCTCAGTACGGAAGGACGCGAAAAAGAATTCATTGATCTTTGTATACAGGTAGCTATCTAACTACTATTCTTTTCACAGTCGCGGGTTTTTGTTTTCCTACACTGCGAACTCGTGAATTCTTCTGTCCAACTAGCCTTATATTTCTTTCTTATTTGGATTCCAATGATATGACATCACACATCTCTTATGCAGATTCCAGTCTCGACAACGGAACCACTTGTTGCCTTGAGGGGGCCTGACCCAGGTTCAATGTTAGTTAGCCAAAAAAATCCCTACATTACTGGCCCTTTCAGCATCAGCCCGTAGAGCATGAACTGAAGTCTCATGTAAAGCAGTATGGGGGGATGTTGGAACCAAGTTTTTGCACCCTTGAGATGGTATGATGTTGGTTATTTTCAACTATTCCTGCCTTCAAATAGGTTGATTCATGCTCTATTCTACCCTTCAATACCTTCACGAGGTGTTACAATTGGCTTTCATGCAACCCTGGCTAGGGGTTGAAGTCCTTTCGCATTGTTAAGGCAGCGAACTGTGATATTTCCCAAACTAGTCTAAGTATCTTACTTATATTATTATAATATCTTAGTTAGATTCACATAAACAAATTTTATTACTTGCGTTCACTTAACCAATACAATTATACACATTTGTGCATCATATAAGCATTAGAAGTGAAATTCATGCCCAATATAATATATGAATAAACAAGAAATAAGATGCAAAATTTATAGGAAACTTCTCTTTATTAATACTTCCATATGGTTATAGACTTGACTCGGTCCGTGCACTCAGCTGCAGACTACTAGGCCTCTGCACACTTAGCTGTAAAGCCTCTACCTATGCTACGACCCAAAACTTAGACTTACAATTCAGAGCTATCGCTCTAAAATCTTCGTCATTGATTCTTCCTTATTGCATTAGATATTAGATGCCTTTGCCTGCTTAGAGATTCGCTCTATTTATACAATCCCATGGTCCGCGGACCATGGGTAGAACTTTTACAGCCGACATTATATTATCAAAATAAGGGTGGACAACCCTGTGACTCTTTAACAACTACGAGCTCCGCACCCACAAAATGCGAAGTCTTTAAATTGGAATTATGTAATTGGACCAAAATCTAGGCTCTAAGCCCAAAAACTTCCCTTGGGTGATTCCACGACCAATAGGACACTTTTCTATATAATATCCCAATACTTCTAATAAACCCATACCATTTTTGTTGAAAACAAATTACATATGGAACTTAAACATATGAATGAGCACCAAAATTTGTCTAACATAGATATTGATAGTTTTATATATAGATTTGGACTGCACAAACTCCTTTGAGTCATTAGGTCTTAACATTTTTGACTAATATCATATTGTGTTCATTCATAAAAGGGTTTTTAAAAATAGAGTCAATATATTGTAGGAATTGGATGGGTGGAGGTGCATATGTCGGGTAGGGGGTTTTACATCCATCAAGAGGTATACAAGAGGTTATTCAACAAAAGTAGGTTATATATATATATATTAAAAATAAGGGTTATTTTTATTAGATATGTAATAGGAGGGGCATTCAATAAAAAAAATTGGGAGCTTTTCTATCAATATCTAGTAAGATTAGAGGTGTTCAAGAAACACAATTTTTTCATGTATTTTTTTTTTCTCTCTATGTGGGTATACTCAGAAGTATGCAAAGTGGGTACTTGTTGAGTGAAAATATTAATTACATATCAAACTAGTGCATATACATGACATTTGGGTAAGCCTAGAAAGAGATAAGCCAAAATAACAATTAAAAAACACAGTTTTCTTCTTTTCTCTCTAAAGATATCTACCCCTGAGTATGACATCATTATTTTGAATCTTATCGACTATTTTTTTAAAGGAAAATATATTATATTTTTATATTAGAAAAAAATCTTAATTTTTTGCAATAGCCCTTACAACATTCCTCACAACCCATAATTTTAGGACTTTCAACGATCCACAAAGTGGAGACTTTGTTCTTGTGCCTACCTTTTCCCCTATTCTAAGAACATTCCTACTAAAGATTCGACAGAAAACCCCTAATAGAAAAATATATTTTTATAACATCATATGAACTCAAAATTGATAGAGAGATTATCAATTTCAAATAGTGGTACCAAGCGCATTATGGCTTGAACATTACCTTGAATTGCTCGTTGCCCATGTTTGTCGAACCTTCATCCTCATTGGCTTAGTGCTAGTATTGGTCACCTCTATGTTATGGAGATCACCCCTACTATTAAATTATTCTATTTTATTCACCCTTAGATCCATTTCCACCATCTCTAAATGAACTCCAGTCTTGAATTGCTCCAAAATTCTCCTTTGAATCACCTTCTCTACTTCCTATAATAATTGAAATAGTTTTCATTGTCATGCCACCACATCATTCTGTTGATGAATAATCTCTAACAATCCCCCAACATGTTAAAAAAATCTCTCCATCAACTAATTGTATTTGGAAATCTCTCAATCTATATTATGGCCTGCCATTATAAAGTTAAGATGCTCCACACAACAAACTAGAAGAGTAGTTATACACTTCTCACCAATGATTACTTGTAATAGTTGAACACCGTTGGGCTGAGGAACCATGTCATTCCTTAAATAAACACATCTAGTCCATTTCCATGTGCATGTGAGAATTGGGGCATCCATTTCTAGATGAATATCTTGTCGATTCTAGAGAAGATACATTCGAGAAATATGGAGAGATGTCAATATTGACTACAGCCTATTGTAAAATGAATATATCTCCAGAGTCGAGGGTACTTTCATCATCTCCCATCCAAAATGAGTTAACTTCCTATGCCACTTGTGAATCATGCTTGTTTCTTGAAAATGCCATCTGTTAATCTAATTGACATATTATTTTAATGCCTTAAGTGGCCATAGTTAGTGAATTAATATACACCTTATTTTAGTACATGCATGCTCTGATTTGTAGGCTATGGTTCATAGAGATGTCTACACCATGTATGCTTGCACCGTTATTCTGTTTCTGAGACCTTTCGAGATTATATTAGAGAAACATTGATTTTTTCTCATATTTAGGGTATGAATGAATATTGAACCAAAATTTGTTCTAATTCTAGTTTTCCTTGCTCCATTGTTTCCCCTCTTTTTTCCATTGTGTCTACCACTGTGTTCAAGTGCCTACACATGTGAAATAATTCAAGTTTTTCAAACTTCCTCAATAGTAAAATAATTCTTTGGAGAATTAGAGAATGGTATGGCCTTAGAATTTCCTTAGTCTCAACCAGTTAGTAGATAATTATCATTGAATATCCCAACACCAATAGTTTAAGAATATTCTTAGCTAGTGCTTGTTCTATTCCCATCCAAAGTGCTAGATATTTCGCTTGGTTATTGGATGGAATGCCCAATCCCCAAGCATATTGAGACTCAAATTTTTCATCAGGGCAAATGATAACCCCTCCCGCTCCTACCTTATGTTATCTTATTAGTTATTTTTAGTACATTTTTTTTAGGAATGTGTTTTACCTTAAATTTATCCTAGTGAATTTTGTTGATTAGAAGCCAAAGATCCAACTATTGTTGTGAAAAAAGTCACTTTAGAAAATCGTAATAAATACTTAAATTGAGCTTACTTCAAACATTGGAAAATAAAAGTACTTCAATATAATAGATGAAACCTATGTGATTATCTATTTTTCCATCACCCCTAATTTCCTATTTTATGTGGAGGGTTGTAAAAATCCTCATGAGATTTGGACAAAATTAGATTGTTTAGGAAGAAAGATGTGTTGAGAGAACATAAACTAGAGAATAAATTAATTTATTTATGTCCCAATCATGTTGAGACCTATAAGTTTTCTTCTCAAGATTCATTGTTATGATGGAACATGTAAAACCTTATAAGATAGGTAGGAAGGAAGAAAAACTTATTCTTTTTGTACTTTATAACCGAGGATGTTAACATTTTGTCTTTATTACTTATTTCCATACTAATAAATTCTCCATGGATAAAAGTAATATTATATCATTGGATGTTTTCATTGAGTCCTCTATAAATGAAAAGAATATGTCATACATATTGGTTCTCTTAATCCTTCAAAACCATATGAGCTTATAGTGGATGATGATAACGAGAAAGACATAGAAAAATAAATCCATCTTGATCATATAGATGGAGAAAGAATAGAATCTAGTAAGGAAACTATAATCCCCAGGGGAGGAAAATATAAGGAGAGAACAAAGGGAATTCATAATATACCATTTAATCCAAAGAGTTTTTCTGTGATGAATAAAATCAATGTTATGAGAAAAGTACTTTAACAACATAATCTAGATTATTTCATACTAAACAATGTGAAGAAGAAAGCTAAAGACAAGTCACAAAGGATTAATGTATGGGTCACGTTTTGAATTTTTTTATTTCATCATATATAAAATTGACCTTAGACATAGGTTTTAATCATATGACCATATCAAAGCATTCATCTTTGGTATCTTACATTATTCGTATTTTAATAACTTCTCAAACACATATTTTTGAAGAATATCATCAAGATGATTTTGTACATTCTTTGGATCATATTTTTCTATCAAATTTTAGGATTTCATTTCGAGACCACTATTATCATTTTACATATAGATAAAAACAAATAGAAGACACATCATAATTTACAAACAACTATTGAACTAGTGGGCGATATTTCCAAGATACAAAGAATTATTTTTTAGTTTTTTGGTACTCCATGGGTTCTCGCTATTACTATTAGCAAGTGCAATGCTAAAAAAATAGAGAAGGGTACTCATAGATGTGTTTTATTAACAACACTATCCATTTTCATAAAAACTGCATAGTTCACAAAGTAGCATTGTATTTTGAGGGCTTAGTTTTCTTTCCACTAGGATTTTCCATCTTTACCTCACTCTTGTCATATTTTTTCTTGAATAAGTTGTTCCATGAAAACTTAACATGGTTTCATATTGTTGAGACCAATTGATATTTTTACGTAGTGTTTTCACATGGGGACCTAACATTTATAAAAATTAGCGAGGTTGATTCACTAATATAGTCCTTGGTTGTGCTTAGAAGGAGGTGTTGGGGTATATTGCACTTAAGAGTTCATAAAAATATCATCAAGACCTCATGTATGCCATCATTTAACCCCTATTTCACACATAATTGGGGGCACATATGACCACCTTTTATTCACTACCATACCTTCCATACCATTTGGATCATCACCCATGTTTTCACATCTTTTATTTGTACTAAGTTTATATTTAGCATGGGGTCAGATGCAAGATGACATGTAGTGGTGACTAGGAATGAATTAGTATATGAATTGATATTTCCTCTTTTCTATTAAAAAAATTATTATCCCTAAGGTCCAATACAAATTTAATTATTTACTTATAGAGATAACCTACCTAGTACCTTATCCACTCACCTTCTACCTTATCTATTGATTTAAAATATTATTTTTGGGGTTTGCTTGGTTATTTATTGTATGTGAGGGTTATTACAATGTTTATCATTTATTTTTATCTCTACGTACTTTCAGTTAACCATATCCTATATATTTTTATAATATAGGGTCTCGTAAATTTTTACATTCTTGTTATTCAACGAATTTTAACTAGTTAAGTGCATGCACAAGGGATCCCCATCCTAGTTTGAATTGGTTTTATCTCATCAAGAATATATTTATTGTATTCATGTTCAACAATAATATCAAAGCACATTTTCATAATTAATTACAATCATCTCTTTCTTAGTCAATTTTATTAATAGTTTAATTCTCTCTTTTCCCTTGTTTTGTAGTAGATAATCTTGTATTTTTTCACATTTATATCTCATGATTTTGCTGGAAATACATGATTGAAACAATGATGATTTCCTAGTTCTTCAACTATACGTTCAATGTTTTCCTCTTCATTGTCTTAGTGCACAAAATTTTAGAATTTTCCTACATCATCATATGAACTATGCATTATAGCCAAATGTATGCATGAGATATTTCATGAATATGGCTTCTAATCTATAAAATTTTAGTTCACAACTAAAACATATATAATTATAAGATAACATAAAGTGAAAAACTAGAACAATACTTATTTTTATGAATATATATCAATCCCATATGGATACCATGAATAGAATTAAATTCATTATTTTCCTTAGACATGCCCATTGGAATCATGAACCCAGCTAGCATGTAACATGAATCTCCCATAACAAATCCATTGAAGTGTCCTCTTCATTTTCATCACTAACCCTCTCGGATTAGGAATCCCTTATCTAGTACATAATCCCTTAAGTGATCCATCATTTTCCATGGTTTTCTCACATAGTAAGAGTAGAGAGACTTATAAATTCCTATATCTAAGGAATTATTTATGGCTGGAAGAATTCTGCGAACAACAATGGTGGATCACCAATGGCTAGGCACAATTCGACCCACTCTCATTTGATGTACTGACCTCAAATCATATGTTGGCCTAGTTTCCACCAGAAAGATTTGGAATGAATTTAATATTGATCCAATTTGAAATAATCATATAAAATAATTAGAATATAACCATGTATATTATAGTTGTTATTTCTAGTAAATATAAATTTAATGGTATATCCTAGCTAGGATCATGTCCATTAAAAGTAGACGTGAGATTAAATAATTTATTATTAAGTACAAGGAAATAATTCACTCATTCAACGAAGTGTTGAAGGCTCTACAATTGTGGCTTCCATGTATAATCATCTACCTAGCGTTCATGGTTTTTATCCCCGCTTCCCTATCTATGCCATCCACTATCCACATTCTCTATTTCTAAAGGATTTTTCCAAAAAAAAATCATAGAATGGACGCCTAAGTGGAGGAATCTCAAGCCCCTCCAACCATTCTCTGACCTAGATACCACTTGTGAATCATGATCTAACTCACTCCAGAAAATTTGATACCATCAGTTCTGACTCGATAAAAATCTCTCTTATGGAAACTGAAGTGAACCTTTCTTAGAAGAGCACGGTCACTTACATATCAAAATCAACTGAAATTCCCAACATCCATATTCCTCTTGCTAGGGTGAATAGTAACATTCACTTGATGTAGGACCATGCACTGATTTGTAAGTTAATTAGAATATGGCCAATGAAAAGGGGACCCTCCATTATATTACAACGAAATGAAAATTAGAATCCCACTATGAGGTGAAACTAAGATTAAAACGATTTTTCATAGTGATATTCTCTTGGCAAGAATATCAGAAAGCCATAATGGATGGAGCTCCCTACGTTTTCAACTCAGCTAGACTTTATATGTGCCAGTAGTTGGAACAATTCAATCTTGTCAAAGAGGACTGCTCTTGGGCTCATATAGGAATGTTTTTTTACGTCTTGAAACAAACAAAGCAAGGATTCTACACCTCTCATGGCAGAAATTTCCTCTACATGAAGATATTTGGCTCTCTCCCTAAATCTATAGCCCTAGCATTTGAGGACATTGATTAGATTCAAACCATTGACTATGAGGATGTACGCTTCTATTGCAGAAAATGCCATATGCATAATCAGTTATTTCAGGAGTGCCCTCGCAATGAACTTAGAAAAGAGACCAAGGAATCAGAAGAAAAGGATGAAGAGGGATTCACTATAATCACCCTTAAGAAACATCAGAGTAAGAAAATATACACCCATAATTTCCCAATGAAACACGTGATGTGTAACAAATTACAGATGCTCACAAATATGCTAAATATACCAAAATAGGAGAACACACAGGAAAATCACCTAGAAAATGCTAGCAAGAAAGTTGTGAATGAGCACAAATAAGGAAAAAAGCATCCATTCCTGGTAGCACTTCAGGATAACTAGAATCAAAGCTAATAGAGGAAACACTCATGGTGGAGGAGGATGATTTCATAGATGTAGGACAGTCAGATCTCATGGCCATTGAAGATGCATGTTAGTGTAATGACCTAGAAGCAATCTTTCAAAAGTAGATCAACCTTATAACATTTTCTCTCCAAAAAAAAATTATCACAGCAACTAGGAGTCCATACTAAGGCCACCAAATATGGTAAAAAAGGTATCAAATGATTCAAGAAGAGTGGTAGGAAATCATCCCTCTAAATAATTGATACATTAGATAGGAAGCTTTTATATTTATGTCAATACAAATACATATCAAAGATTCATACCTACAAAAGCACATTTTCTTCATGAAGATCATCCCATGGAACATAAAGGGCTTGAATATACCCTCTAATCAATGCATTCTTTGTGGGAGGATGCAAAAATAGCTTTTGATAATCTTGTTTGTCTTGTAAACTAAATGTTGCAGCTATAATTTTGAACAAATCATGTATCACCTTTGGGAAAATGCAAAGCCCATAGTATTTGATGTGGAAGGAGTCTTGGGTGGCCTTAGCATAACCTAGGACATTTCTTATATTAGCATTCCAATAATATCTCAAGAAACCTCTATCATTTCTACCTCCTTTCACTTACTAGGCATAGATAGGCATGGTTTCCTCTCAAATGTTTATCGTCCTCATCTCCCAGTAAGAAATAATTAACTACTAATGCATATTCACCATCTTTAAACAAAGGTTGACAGGCATAACTTGAAAATCAGTGGTGACTTCAACATGATCACATACTTGCATGAAATAAAGGAGGACGAAGGCATCTAGATCCTAATTTAGAGGACCTCTAAAGCTTCATAGTAGACTAGGACATGTTGGAGATGCAAAATACAAATGGACTCTTCACCTAGAACAACAAATGTGTAGTTAAATCACATATCACATCTTGATTAGATTTCTTCATTGTTTCTAAGATTCTTCTCACTTGTGGGAGACAAATCACTGCAGGGATTCTATCCTTTGCAGGCTCTTACCACTAACCAATTTGCCTCTCATAGAGAACATTTGGCATGCCTCTCAAAAACCCTTTCAAGTTTTAGAACTTTTGGCTCATACATCCCAATCTTATTAACAAAATTTAAGAATGGTAGCAGAACATGAGCACAATCAAAGGAATAAAAATGTCCATTTTTAAACAAAAGCTCAACTAGGTTGAAAATCCCCTCAAAAAAGGGATCAAAGGACAATTCGAAAATATATTTCAAGTGAAAAAAACCTTGGAAAAGGAAATGATATCACTTCAGTAGGAAATTATTACCAATGGAGGAATAGAGGAAGGAACAACTAAAGAGCTCTCCCTCACAAAAAATTAGAAGATAGATACAAACATAAAGAGATCTACTAGAGATAGAAGTCTAGGATAAGATGACTAAAGGAAGTAGATTCTAACAACTCGTTCTTCCACCGATAAACATTAAACATTATTCTTATAACAATATCACATCCCTATGTAAGAAGAATGAGAAAACGTTTGCAAAGAAAGAGGAAAATGAAGAGGCCCTAGTTGACCATTATATAGATCTTCTTTCTTATCGTCATCCATGTCGTAATGAAGCCATTAGAAAAATCAAACCCATATCCCCACGCTGGTTATGGAAACCGACAACATAGCGCTCATTAGGCCTATAATTAACATATAGGTCCAAGATTCCCTTCACCAAATGTTAGATGGAAAGGCTCCTGGAATAGATGGATTCACAGTTATGATCTCTAGAGAATGTTGGCACATTCTTCATCAATCAACCCTACAAACAATACAATACTCAAGGGTGAACTATTGCATTCTTTTAGCTCTCAACAATAATTTCGTAAGGAGGACAATGTTGCTTCTCCAAGTAGAGGCCAACCCATCGGACTCTACAATGTAATTTATAAAATCATTACTAAAATGATCGCTAACTGTCTCATTACCCTCCTCCCACTCCTTATTTCCCTATAGAAAATTAGATATATGGATGGTTAACAAATCCTTGATGGAATCATCCTGGATCATGAATCCTTTTAAGTGCTAAAATTTTTGAAGTAGTTAGGCATGCTAATCAAATTATATTTCTCAAATCCTTTGATAAATTAAACTAGCCTTATATGAAAAGCACTCTCCTTTCCTTCAGATTCAATGTTCACTAGACCCAATGGGTCATGTCCTTGATCTCCACTTCCTTGTTTTCCATTCTAATCAAGGTAATCCCCTCTGACATTTTCAAGCCTTCTCAGGGCATTAGGAAGGATATCTCCTCTTTGAATTTCTCTTCATTCACATGGTGGAGAGATGGGGAAGGTTGATTAAATAATCCCTGCATAATGGATTCCTCATTAGCCTCTCTCTTCATGGTGTACACCGCCTCATCCACCAACAATTTTTGGATGACACCCTAATAATGAACCATCCATTGGTCAAAGAAGATAAAAATGTTAAATAAATCCTATAACTCTTCTCAAAAGCCTTGGGAACGTCTATCAATATGTAAAATTCCAAATTATTCTTCTTCCACACCCCCCTCATTACTAAGAGAAATATAGTTAGAATACTTGGTTTCTCCCCTGCCCCCCTTTTGTCTAAATATTTGGGCACTCCTTTTATTGACTCAGCCATCAAGTAATCCTCTTGGAGTGAAATTCTAGAAAAACTCAGTAGCAAGTTAGAATGTTGGACTTTCCACTCCTCAAACATAATTGGCCACTTAATACTCCTTAAATTTGTGCTCCAATCTGTGCCTACCTATCTTTTCTCTATCATACCAACACCCACATGTGTTCTAAAAGATATAAGGAACATGAAAATTGCCTCCCTATGGTGAGCTAATCATCTCATGCAGAAATGTTTGCTAGTCAAATGCAACACACTTTTCATTTCAAAATATGAGGGAGGTATAGGTCTATGAGATCCATAAACTATTAACAAAATGATGATATCCAAAATATGTTGGAAATGGGTCAAACACTACTCAGAGCCATTGGTAAGCCTTTGGTATAAGAAATATTGTTGGGAAATCAAAAGGAAGGACCTTATTTTTCTATCCCAAAAATAATTGGCTACCTTATATGGAACCTAACGAGTACCAACAAACACATAGTCCAAAATAATAGTTTCTAGGAAGTTTGGGAAGGAAAATCAACAAGGTTATTGGAGGATTCATTGCAACAATTACCCAACTTGGTTGATAACTTCCACTTAACCTTAAGTCAAGCTAATGCTCAACACTCAAGGTGTATTCATGTTCATCAATAATGGTTAGAGGATAACACCCTTGGGACGAAAAGGTTGCAGCAACGAACGTCTTGAAAAGTAGAGGGTTGCATAGGAAACACCCAACACCTAGAGTAAGAAATCAACAACATAATGAGAAATAAAAATACACATCCAGATATCCTCAAATGGGGCTACAAGCATTATAGGAACGTTTGTAGTAAAACAATCATATTGTCTAGCTCATCAAGAGCACCCAAATGACCCAAATCCATTTTGGAGAGAGCTTAGTACTATGGGTTTAAGGCCGAAGGTATTTATGTTCTCGTAGCTTCTTGTAAAGCATTACATCCTCACATGGGAAAACCTTATTAAAAGAGGATTCGCAGGACCCTCTTGGTGTAGTATGTGCAAAATACAACATGAATCCTTAGACTGTGTGCTTGTGTCTTGCAAGATTGCAAATAACCTCTAAGAAAATCTTGTATAAGGATTCCAAATAACATAACAAATCAGAGGCAATATAGTGCATACTGTCAACACCTAGATGAAATTCCCTTTTCAAAATCAAGTCCACAATAGACTTTGGACCCTAGCACCCAACCTTCTAGTTTGGGAAATCTAGAAAGAATAAAATCAAAAGATTGTTAATAACCAATATAAAGCTAAGGAGGGTAATTTGTTCCTCCTCCATATGGACATTAAAGAAAATCTATTTCTCTCACACTGGGAAGCTAAGGATTTCCAAGGGCTTCCCCATGAAAATGAAATTGTGACTTGGTGGAAACTCAATAATCCTCATATAGTTGACAATTATTTTAAATATAGATTTAGAGCTTCTATCCCTGTGACGTGGTATCCTCCTCCAGTGAATCACTACAAAATTAGCCTTATTGGAGTGATGCAGGATCATCTTGCACTTATTTTAATTAATTTAATTTTTATGTAATTTTACTTGGAATATAGTTAGTTTGAGTTAGTATGGAGTGTGTTTTTATAATAAATGTATATTAAGCCAAATGTAGCTAACGATTATCCGAAGGTTAGAAGATACTTTTATAGTGAAAGTTTCATAGGTAGACAAAAAATTGTTTTTTAATTTGTTAAGTCAAGATCCTATTATTTTGGATCTTGAACCAAATGTATTTTTTGCCACATTATTAATAAAAAGGACTGCCTATGAGAGCAAGGCAGGGAGAGGGAGAGTGTTCAAATTTCTTATTTTTTTCAAAATATCTGTACCAAATGAATGATCTCTGCAATCCTTTGTTCTTTTCTCTATAACCTTGTATGAGCATATATTTCAATTTATTTTTTAGGTGTGTGAGGTATATCAATTGCATTGAGTGGTTGCAGGAGGGCATAGAAGGGAGAAGAAGTACCTAGAAGAGGCACAAATCCACAAAAAGGAGCCATAACATGAGGGCCTGGAGAAATTGACTTGGAAGAGATAGAAAAAATCTAGGAAAATGCCAAAACTTAGCTGACTTTTACTAATTCAAAAATATATTAATTAACGAGCATCAATATCGCCACTTTCCTGAGATCTAGCCAATTTACCAGAAAATCAATGTTCTAACGAGGTTAACTTAAGTACTAGTTGGAGATAATCAATAGATGAGACAATGAGACAAACAAATCTCCGTCAGCCAGAGCTATCAAGATCAGAGGTAGACACCCAGAAGAACCATTAGAAAACCCAAGTCTAAACAACAAGGTAGAGAGAAGGACCGAGACATGTCATATTGGTGGTCATACCTAGAGGGAGAGTGTTGGAGTCTCTGCATTATAATCGATTAGTGGCTTGGAGTTTTGGTGAACCTAGAAGATATTGTATGGAATGCAAAGGTTCATCACCATGTTGGAATGGAGCTAGTGGAGCCCACCCGACTGCTTCCTAACTCGACTATAAACTTTAGGGTGCTAAGCTTCACATCAGGATTTAAAGGCTAGGACACATTGACATATTATTTAAATTCTACCACTCTTGCTTATTTTCCCCTTATGAATGCTACCAATGCTCAGATTATACACATGTATTATATAGAGCTAAGTGGAAACGTTTTCCATATACATGCTTAGTGTATATTGTTAGGTTAGCATATATATGCTTAGTGTGTACTTTTGGTATGAAGGCTAAAGTGAATATTTTTTGGCTCTGAAGGCTATTGTACATAGTTTTATTTCTGGGGTCTATACTATGAACCTTTCACTAAGGGAACCAACTCTTAAAGGGGCCAAAGTTAGTGAATCAAATGGGTGATTTGCGTCAGGTGGTATCAGAGTGATAAGTTCCTCAAAAGCATTAGATAAAATTTGATTTAATTGACCAAAATTTATTTTGTGACTGGACTCGTTTGTTGGAAATAATACTGAGAGGGGGGGATGAATTGGTATTATTAAATCAGATACTTTTTCATTTTCACACTCAGATTCATATACGCGACTTCAGTAAAGTGTATACGCGTATATACGCGACTGTATTAAATGCAACAAGCGTATATGCAGCAATCTTATGATTCAGTTAGCTTATCTTCAGTAAATGCATCAGAACATTATTAACCACATTAACAGTAAAAAGTACAGATCATCACACATAAGAAGCACACATGAACACCATGATATAAGGTGGAAACCTAATGTGGGTGAAAACCACCTGCTGCAATTCGTCTCTTTCTTCCTTTAATAAGAAACTTCTTTTACAATGTACTGGTGCAGTCC
>APFE031379367.1:0-16288 GCA_000404065.3 Pinus taeda | reverse complement strand
CCGTACTTCTTTGGACATTTGGAACAATAGACCACTCTGCCTTTGTCATTTCTTTTAAACTGATGGCAATTCGTATTCGCAGTGTTCTGTGATGTTGCCTTCAATTTATTCTCCTCTGCTGGAATATACCGAGAAAAATCACGGTCTCCAGTATCAGGATCCACCCCCATCTGCAGTTTTCTGACAAATTTCTTGGTATTCTTAATCTTGGAAACATCAGGAGTTGTAATCTTCAACCCTTCGTAAATTCAGTGGCGCAGGCCATTTAGGCTGTGTGTTCGAAACCGGTGCACTGTACTTCAGAAAGCCATTTGTTGCTTCCTTATTGCGATCATCCTCATTAACATCATCTTCGTTACACGCATTCATTAATTTCAAAACCCCAAATTCTGCCCCAATTTCTTCTTGCTACTCTTTGACCTTGCGTTTCAGCCCTCTTCTTCTCACCACCCTCAATGCCCTCATGTAACACCGTCCGAGGATTCTTGACCGCTTCTTACCCTGGCCTCTGGTGTTCGCAGTGGCCTTGGACTCTTGTTGTCGCTGCAATTGATGTTTCTCGCATTCCGAAATTGGTGTGTTTCTTGCATTCCCACATTGGTGGGTTTAAGCACTGAAATTCCACGGTCTGGTGGCAGGAAGTCTGGGGCTTCCTGCCTTGGCCTCTGGAGCTCCCAGTGGCCTTGGAGGGCGGCTGCTGCAATTGATGTTTCTTGCATTTCGGACATTGGTAGGTTGAAGCACTGCAACTCCCCAACCCTGGGCCTGCCCCGCTTCCTACCCTGGCCTCTGATGCTCGCAGTGGCGTTGGACTGGTGTTGCTGCTCCAATTGATGTTTCTCACATTCTGACACTGGTGGGTTGAAGCACTGCAACTGCACAGCCCAGGGCCTGCCCCGCTTCCTACCCTGACCTCTGATGCTCGCGTCCTTGGACTGCTGTTGCTGCAGCAATTGATGTTTCTCGCATTCCGACATTGGTGGTTTGAAGCTCTGCAACACAGCAACACCGCAGCCCGGGGCCTACCCCGCTTCCTACCCTGGCCTCTAGTGCTCCCATTGACCTTGGGCCGCTGTTTCTGCTTCACCGGGGCCGCTATTTCTGCTGCGCGAATGATGGTTCTCGCATTCCGACATTGGTGCGTTGAAGCACTGCAACTGCTTAAAATCGCAGAGGGCATCCAAGCCCGTCTCTGCCGCTGGCGCCACATTTGCCATTGCTCTGAGTTCTCGCAGCAATTTTGATTTTGCGAGCACTCTAGTGTGCTCCATTGTTCAGTGCCATAAACTCCCCTCCAACTAAGAATTCAAACAAACACTCCGAGAACTCTGGCGTAAAAATGTTGCGCATACAGATGTCAACCGGAGAGCAGAAAAGTGCATTAAAAAAATGGGCAAGGGTAATCAGCCTATAATAAAGCATTAAATACACTGGTACATGCATGCTCTATAACAAAATAACACACATATTTGGTGACTATATAAATTAAAAATGGTGTGTGTTATTTTGTTATAGAGCATGCATGTATCAGGGCATTTAATGCCCTATGGCAGGCTGGTTAGCTCTTGCCAAAAAAATGTGCGCAGATGTTAGAAACATGGCAAAAGTGTATACGAAAACTCAGAATCACAGCAGAAGTGTAGACGCCCACTAATTCGATTCAAAAGTAAAGCCTATCGGCATAAAAATATAAGAATAAGAACTCAGATAAATAAACATAACATTAAAATTAAATTAGAATTAAATGGGCGCTACAAGATCAGATAAGAAAAGTATAAGAATAAGAAATCACATAAGATTAAAACTAGCATTTGCACCTAATGTTGCAAAGGAAACACTGTAAGGCATACAGTGTGGAGGAATATTAAAATGTGAATGGGCATTTTTGAAAGCAAGGGTGGATGATAATGAGTTTCAATTGAGGAAACCATGCCTAAAACCTTATTCGGGGGTTAAAGTGGCTATAAAATGGAATAAAAATAGTCATAAATAGCCATTGAAGTTGTTTAAACACCTTTGTATCTCGATAAAGATTGCCTAGTTGAAGGTGATGGTAAACAAATGAATCCAGGTGAACACGTAGATGATAATTAGTTTCAATTGAGGAAGACATGCCTAAAAACCCTATTCGAGGGTTAAAATGGCTATAAAATGGAATAAAAATAGTCATAAATAGCCATTGAAGTTGTTTAAACACCTTTGTATTTGGATAAAGATTGCCTAGTTGAAGGTGAAGGTAAACAAATGAATCTAGGTGAACAACAACTGGGTATCCATATCGATTTGAATAAGGTTATTTAAGAAATCATTATTTAAATGAAAATTTTAATTAATATCAAGATATATTTAAAACATTAAAATAAATTGATTTTTTTTTAAACTATGTTAAAACCCATTGATAATGAATTGGTTGTAAAGACATAAACTATCAAAATGGTATTTCATCTTGAAACATCCTTTTTCAAGTTTCAGTTGGAAAATACAAGTAGTAAATTGTAACGGAAGAGGTTAGAGAAGAAATATAATATTCTGAAGAACAATGTGGTTGTCATTCCATATTTGAAGTTGCACGAAATTTGTTGGAGGCATCAAGGACTTGAAGAAGCAGTAGTGAACCTGCAAAATGTATATTTTGTTAGGATTTGTAATATGTAAATTAAGTGTGGAAATTTCTTTGTAATATTTTGCATGTGAGTTGTGTTAAAATGAAATTGGGATGAATGGAAATGAAGTTACAAGGGAGAGAAACAAGGCGCAGTCTAAAGATTGGAGGGGAAATGAGATATGAAATTTTTTATTGGAATGTGCCTATGTAATGATGTATGGAATCTAGATTGTACATAAAGGTGCATTGAATATATAGACATTATTACAAGCCCATTCAAACCCAAGTGTGACATCAACTTTAGATTTACTAAACCCTCAAATGAGTTTGTGCTAATTATAGCCCAGGTTGGTTTGGTAATAAATTTGGGTTTTACTTGGATTGAACTTACTACTAAAATAACAGAGGTTTTGGTCTTTTGTGAATTAAAATTATGCAATTTAAGTGTTTTTGCAAAGTAATCTGCATTTTCTTTAACATTGTATACAAAAAAGGTAGGTGCTTTATAGCAAGCCTGGGAAAGATGTCCATGATTATTAAATAAAATGAAGTCAATATTCAATGTCATTGAATAATATTCCCAGTGTTAATAAATCTAAATCTATGCTAGTTTATTTCATGAACGGAATAATCTGAACTAAAAACAGTCACCAAGGGCTTGCAGACTACTTCCTCAATTTATCCTTTGCACTCTGACTTATTTGTAATGTAGCCTAGCATGTGAAGGGTGTGCTAGTTAGTAGAGTAGGGTAAAGTCTAAAAAAGGTTTAAATACTCGTTATCATCTCATTTTTCTAAACCCTCTCTAATAGAAAATTTTAGGGGTGAATGTTCGCCCTTTGGCGAAATTAAGGGGTTTTAAATTTTTAGTAGGCGAATATTTTGTATCATAGTACATTTTTACAAATCACCTCAAATAGCCCACCTTATTTTAAGGGAGAGGGTAAAAAAGGTAAATTTAGCCCTTGAAATTAGGAGTTACAACCTTCCATTCGCCCATTTTCAAGAATAGGTTTTATTTAAGTGAATTCATTCGCCCATTTTCAATAATATGTTTTATTTAAGTGAATCCTATGAGCCAAATACCATATTTATAAAAGAGGTATGGTAAATTAATAAAAATATAAATAAATGAGAAGTATGGCAAATAAATAAAACATTTTTTATATTTACACCATAAGTCACCTTATATACATGCAAGGGTGTAAACAAATACAAATATAAGTAAAGTGGAGGTATGGTAAATAAATAAAACATCTTTTTATATTTAGTCAAAAGGTATGGTAAATAAATAAAAATATAAATAAACTAGACGTATGGTAATAAATAAAACTTTTTTTTATATTTAGTCCATAACCCTCATTCTATTTATGAAGGCCCTTTTTTTATATTTAGTCCATAACCTTTGTTCTATTTATGAAGGCTCAAGAAAGAGGTTTTATTTAAGTGAATCCTATGGGCCAAATACCATATTTGTAAAAGAGGTATGGTAAATTAATAAAAATATAGATAAACGAGAGGTATGGTAAACAAATAAAACATTTTTTATATTTACTCCATAACTCACCTTATATTTACGAACGCTCAAAAAATGCGTTATATTTAGGTGAAACCTATGGGCAAAATACTATGGGACAAATACCATGGACTAGATTGCTATTAATACAATGCAAAAAAACATTATTAACCGTAATATTTTTATTAATAAAAATAAAAATGGCACATGGTATTGACCCATGGTATTCACCTGGAATGTAGCCTATTTAAATGGGGAATTAAACCAGCATAGATCCATGTTTACTCTGGATCTAGTAACCCCCGAGAGCTATCGAATATAGTGATATGCAAAGTAGCATAGAGTGAAAAAATATTTGATCCCTCTAGGGGCTTGGTCAATCAAGAGTAAAAATGGATGTTGTAATTTAATGTATGTTAAACATTTTAGCTTGGTTAAAATAAAATAATCAACTATTAATTTTATTATTTTTATAAATTACTAATAGTAATTTTTAAGCTCCATATTTATGATAACCCAATGGTAATACCAAGATCTTACAAGATTTTATAATTGAGTAAAATATTGGCCATGCCTGGTGAGAGATTCGCCAAAAAATTATATATACATATTATATTATTGATAAAATCGCCTTCCATTTTTCCTATATACCATGGAGATTCACCCATTTATTATGCTTATAAATTTAGGGGGGGTTCTTAAAATTTTCCCTGCCCTCTCTCCCTTGTTGCTGCACTCCATTCATTCAATATTTCAAGGATTCACTGCCTGTTATCTTCCTTAACCGCTTAATCCATTGAATTCAGTCCAAAACATAAATACCAAGATGCCTATAGCTACTGCTACTCAATCGATGAGGAACATCCCCAAAAGAGGGCAGGTGAAGGCAGTCATTGCCTCTTCCCTCGCCCAATCCATCAAATCAGTGTTAGGATCCCCTAAATCCTTCAACCACTCTGTTGTTTCCTCTTCCTCTTCTCTCGCAACAGCAAATCGTTTGAGAGCACAATGAATGACTTGCAGATCAAATGGGCTTATCTCCAGAATGTTGATACAGATTTGAGTTTCTTTCATTACAAATTCAGTGATGCAGAAATTAAATCATTATGGATGAAAGCATGGGCTCCGCAGGTCTATTATCCAAATCATTTGCTCATTTGTCTAACTCTTTTCCTCGTATTTGAAGCCCCGCAACACTAATGGAGTTTGCTCTTTATGCTATAGTGAGTCACCAAATATAAAGAGGGGAAATATTTTCTACTACAACAACTTTTCCTAGTTGCAGTTGAAAAGCTCTGAAATACAAAGTTTGTTGATCAGAGATTTTCAGTTGAAATATATGGCACTTGATTCCCCTTGGCATGTGTAACTACTTTTGATCCATTAGTGGTGTTTATAAACTTCATCTATGTATTGGATTGATAGAAATACCCATTAACATATAGAATAGACTTCAATCCTATTTTTTACATCCAATAGCTAAGAGTTTATTAATTCATCATGCTTTTGATCCATAAGTGAGTGGCTATAAACCTTAACTCTGCATTGAGTGATGAATCATTTGCATGAATGTGCTTTGAATGTGTGGTTAATTAGCATGAATGTGTTGTGAATGCGTGGTTAATCAGATATGAATCGTTTGCATGAATGTGTGGTTAATCAGGAACTCAACACTCACTTTGAATGTGTTGTTAATCATTTGAATGTGTGGTTACATGAATGTGCTTTAAATGTGTGGTTAATAAAATATGAATCGTTTACATGAAAGTGTGGTTAATCAGGAACTCAACACTCACTTTGAATGTGTGGTTAATCATTTGAATGTGTGGTTAATGAAATATAAATCGTTTGTATTTTAGTAGTGAATGTTAATGATTGAAGTTACATGTAGTTGAACTTATTAAAAAGCTAAAAGATTTTCTATTGTTTATCTTATAACTGTTTAAACTAGAAGGAGATTATAATTGTTCACATAGTTGAAATTTGGAGGAGATTCTTTCATTTAGGTTAATGAAATGAAACTCTGAACAATTTATTTTGCTTTAGGTTACTAATGGTCAACAAATTATTTTGAGCTTATAATTGTTCACCTATTTGATGTTTTCATTTGGAGTTGATTATATCATTTAGATTTATTATGACCAGAATCTAATGTGAGTGTCAAATGTGTAGGATGGAGAAAGTAGATGCTATGTTTATTCGCAGCAGAGCCAAAATTCTGGGAACTGTAATTTGTGTGGGTGGAGCAATGGCTATGAGTTTCCTTCAAGATCCTACTCTAGCCCAACTATGGCCTCTGTGGGGACAATCAACATCAGTTTCCAACACTAATACAGTACACCTAGTGGAAACCATTCTACACGAGGGAGATTCAGGGAACCAGATTCGAGGGTGTATTTACCTTATCTCCGCAGTGATAAATCTTTGATGTTTGTATGGAACAGATTTAACTTTTTCAAAGACAGTTGACTTCCAACCTGGGAAGGCAATAACTCCATTTGGAGGCAACCTGATAGATCTAAACATTCAAGAGTAGTGATATCTCCAAGAGTAGTGATATCTCCAAGTGTGGAAAGAGTCAAATTCAAACAATCACTCAAATGTAGATGTCTAAGTTGCAATAGATTTCCTTGAAAGCTTGGAAGCATTTCCAGACTTTTACACCTAGAAAGATTGATGTATTGAAGATTTTTTAAATTTCCAAAGGAACTTGGAAGCATCTTCAAACTTTTGCACAAGGTCAGATTTACGGTTTGGAGATTTCTCAGATTTTGAAACGAATCTGGAAGCATCTTCAAACTTCCACAAAGTGTGAGATTGATATGTTGGAGAGTTGTTAGATTCCCAAAAGAATTTGGAATCATCTCCAAATTGCTTCACATAGAAAGATTGGCGTGTTGGAGATTTACCAGATTCCTAAAGGAATTTGGGAGCATTTTCAAACTTCCACAGTCTGTCAGATTGATGTGTTGAAGATTTGTCAAATTACCAAAAGAACTTGGAAGCATTTCCAAACTGCTGCACTTGGACAGATGGAAGTATTCGAGCTTTTTTAGATTCCCAAATAAAATTGGAAGAAGTTGCAATTTCGGGAACCCTATGAGGGTTAGATATCTCAAGGAGCTCAGATAACAAAATTCTTCTGGTAGCATTGCTACATCTGCATATGTCAACAATCGCGGATAATTTGGTACAATCTTTTCTAGGTGCTTCAGCAACCTTAATGACTTTGGAAACTCTAAAAGTGGAGCTTCAATATTTAATTCTTGCAAGTGGAGAGGTGCCTGCAATGTTAAGTACATTTCGATTATATAAGAAATTCAAAAGATAGGAGGATTCTCGCTCTGCAAATTGCTGCATCTATATGTACGTACCTCAGATCGAGATTGCCACAATCTTTTCAATTCCCAACCGAACACTTCTAAAACTCTTAAATCGTGCAATGGAATCCAAGAAGGAAGTGATGAGTAGATTGACACATTCCAACGGAGCCATATGAGTTTTGGTGACCGCACCGAAGTCAAGATGCTTTCAAAGTTGCCTTCAACTTCAAGAAGTTGCAATTTCCTGATTCCGTAGACCTCTTGACTGGAACTTGTATTCAAGGGCATTCTAATTCTGAATGGAACATTTCCTAATCTTCATCCTCCCTAATAAAGGTGTACCAAGGAGCCATCACAAATTCGTGCACTTTTGTTATCACATGTTTGTGGTTTGAAAACAATAAATAATTATTAACATGATGTGTGGCAGACTGTTTTGAATAAAAAATACCGAAATTTCTTTAGACATTCAACAATTAGGATGGCTCAAACACTTACAGAGGATGATTGTTGCAAAAACTCATGAAGATGAAGATTCTTTATCGGTCACCAAAGCTGACGCGGTAATAATTTTGGACAATCCGCAATAGCTCTTCCTAAATCTATGAGGTGATCATGCATTCTTATTCTATTTTCATCATCCAACTCAACAAGACACTTGTTAAGCAGATTTTGAAACCCTACCAAACCCTTCCATTCTGAACCCCTCCATATTCTTACCCATGTATCCTTGTCTTTTCCTATCGAAAAACAGGCGATATCTAAAAATATTTGCCGCTCCTCATGATTGAGAGAGTTGTAACTAATTTTAAGGCTCCTTTCTATCTCTGTAGGTAATGTTTGGTGAAGTCCATTCAGTTGCTCTTCCTAGTAAAGTTTATCCTGTCCACAAACAAGCGCCCCAAAAACTTTCAATGATAGAGGCAAACCATGGCATGCCTTTAAAAACCCATCTACAAGATTTTCAAATCCTGGTAGTGGATATGGCTGGAAAAAGGCATGCAAGAAAAACAACTTAGAAGGTTAGCATGCTGGGACAAGTTTCTTTCTATGGCTGAGGACATGTGCAAATTTAGAACGATCTAAACCTCAAAATGACATGCCCGTTTGATATTGAACCTGGGCAATCAACGCGGCACTGCTTTAGCATACGGTCCATCTTGATCTTTGTCTGTCCACCTGACCTCCGAGGGATTCACTTTATAGAAGACCGAAAGAATAATATCCATTTCTCAAACATTATAGCAGATTAAATCATCACATGTTTGCTTCGATAGCATTCGATGTTCTATTTGATTAAATTCAAAACAATTCCTAAACATAAAAATTTTAAAGATAATTCAATGATTTACTCAAATGTACATAATATAGATCCTTTCAATGGCGTTCCCTTTGCACATTGTATAGCAAAGCAGATCATGGGCTAACTATTGACTACAATTAACTCATAGTTAAACCTCAATATGCAGTGATATAAGCAAGATTCAATTACATTCTTACAGACTATAGCCTGGTCATTCTTCATCATCTGTATTCACCATGCCAGCCATTTATTCATTGGTAGGCAGAATCTTTCCTGCCGGTAAACACAATCTATGTGGTAATGGTGGAGCCGGAACCCACGTCCAATTTTACATTATCCAAGATCCAGGGATGATCTACATCATTCCAATCATCACATTTAAACAGTGATTTAGTACCTCACCCAATCTAAAAAGAGTTTGGATATCAAGAAAGCTCAAAGAAAATAAGAACTCACTCAAGATTTGATCGCAAGAAAATCGGCATCTGCGGTTCTTCTGCTGCATTCCAAGAACGAGTTCCTTTGCGGAATCCGATATGGAGGGCAAGAAGGGGTAACTCAACTTTGGGTCTGCCTTTTGTATTTTCTCATACATGATCACAACATCGCTCACTTCAAAAAAGGGTGTCCTCCCGAAGAGCATACTGTACAACACCACTCCTGCACTCCACATGTCAACCTCGTACGAGTATCCAGTTCCACGCAACATCTCTGGAGCAGAATATAACAATGTCCCCATGCTATCGAATTCAATGACTGTATGTTGACCACCTGCAAAAATAAATAAGCAATCAATATACTACAAGGCTCTGCAATATTTACAAATAAATCTTCAAGAAAATTTCTGCAACGTACCATTCCAAATTGACCTATCAAAATTCCCAAGTTTAAAAACCCATGTACAGGGGTGTGCATTGTTTCCAACATTTGATATAAAAATACTCGATGGCTTTACATCTCTATGAATGATTTTCCATGAGTGGCAGTATTGAAGCGATTAAATAAGAGATTGGATTATTGTGGCTTCTAATCTCTCAAGAACGATGACATGTGCGTTAATAAAATGCTGGAGATCTCCCCCATCACAAAACTCTGAAATCATGTACACATCCTTTGGGCTTGTCGAGGAAGACTTGCAATCCATTGGAAATGAGGCGACAGTATTTGTAACCATTAGACCAGTGCACAAACCGTTTCAGCAACTAATTTTTTGTAACCATTCTAATCTAACGGTTGAAATCTTTACAATCGTCTAACATATAATACTATGGCATATAAAGACGACAGGCAGGCAGAGAGGAGAGTTGATTTCAAAGGGAAACGCCTTGTGGCGTAATAAAAATTTGATATGATCCATACTTTCCCAACTATAAAATTGAATATGAATCTACACACTCTACCTTCCCATTTCCATAGGCCTCAAAACCTAGCAATGGATTGACCATGTTGCTTCAATATACATTACAATCAAGACACCAAATCACCCATGCTACATCCTACTATGTACATGAGGCATGCTTTGCGATAACAAATCTTTTTCTAAGGATGCTAATAGTGACTAACTTTCGAAACAAATAAGTAATATGCAGGAACTGGCCATAATGCTCATGTTGTTGTACTTGAATCTTGATATTGTGGTAACAATTCAAACCTTGGAAGCATTAGATGAGTCAACTAGATAGCCATCCTATATGCATTTGTAGAATCCTGCTAGCTAGATGGTCATTAAAAGATGTCCAGTACTACCACCTCATCTTAAACCCAAAGGGTCGTCATGATCAACTTCTAGATCTTTTTCTTGGTCTTGGAAGTAATAGCTCAGGTTTTGGGAATTTTAGTTTAGGTGTTTGTTGTTTATGTCCCATTTCTTAAGCTTTTTGTTGTTGAGATGCCTGCTTAGCATGCTTTGGTGGCCTTCCAACTCCTCGTTTTAAGAGAGGCTCTGCTTGGGTGGTGTTGATGGTAGTAGTAGATGCTAATAATTGTTTTAGAGGAGGATTCGAATTTTCCAAAGAGTGTTTCTTGAGCACCTTTCCTTCTCAATTGTGTTCAAGCTCTTAATTGGCTTGGAAATGTTGCTCGAGATTTTGTTTGTCTCCGGAATGTGGGTGGAGCTCTTCAAATTTGCGAGATCACTGCAATTATTTTCCATGTCATTCTTGTTGTTGGAACCCTTTTTCAATTCAATTTTAGTGTTGATTGTACTTTTCTTTGTTTGATGGTTGTTAAGCAAGGTCATGATTGGTTCCTTAAGATATCGTGTATCCCTTATTCTTTCCTTTGATTCCACAACAAATTTTTCTAATTTTCTCTGTTCTTTGGCATTTCCTGCGGATGAGTTAGTAGTTGTTCTTACCTTGGTAGCATTAATTTTGTATTCTCACTACTTCTCGAGAATCTGGGTCATAGATGGAGCTACAAAAATTTCAACAACTTTTTGTTCGCCAATCTTGTTTTCCTTAATCTTGTCATCCTTTGTTTCATCGTCCTTTATTTTCTCACCTTATTGGTTTGATACACATGAAAGTTGAATGACATAAGGAGACGATTGTTCCAAAGTTGGTTGTGCACCTTTTGCACCACCCATCTTATATTCACCATGAGATGTCTTTGCATTTCTCTTTCTGCCAGGAACAATTGGAGTAGGATTAGTCTTAGCTGACAAGGAAATTTTTGAAAGCTTCCTTGGCTTTCTCTTTCTCATGGAGGGACCTTCTTGTTTGAATAGAGCCTCCATATGAAATATGTTTTTCATATCCTTTGTGGCAAAATCAAAAAGTCCATATGTAGTAGCAAACTTCGGTGATTTCCTTGGATAATAAACGAGTGCATTTTTTGAACACAAGAAGTAGATCCCTAAAAAACTTTACATTTCTAGAGTAAGAGCCTTTCTCTAGCCTTAAACTCACCATTTCCAAGTCCACATGCCTTTGAATCATGATTTAGTAGTACATATTATCTTGCAAAGCAAATTGTGTGGTTGTCATTATTAGAGATATTCATATTGAAAAACAAATCATAGATAAAACTACAAGTCCAAGTCCTTGTTATAGGGACTAAAAGACCTAATAAGCAAAGATTTTATTGAAGGATAACAAATCCATTAATATATTTTCTTCTAAAGAAATAAAAATATATTTAAATCTTAATTCACTTTAAAAAACTAAAATATAGAAGCAAAAAAATCTCATAATCCCTATTTGATTAAATTTTTTGGGTTTCCTATTATTTGTGCTTGTTTTTCCAAAAACATGTGACCAAGGGTAGTTTTTATTTTATAGGATTTCCAATGTGGATAAAACCACCCTATTCACTAAACCAAAAATTGAACTGAAGTACAATCGATGACTAAATCACAAGATGGTATAACATTTGTGCTCGTTTTTCCTAAAACATGTGACCAAGGGTAGTTTTTATCTTATAGGATTTCCAATGTGGATAAAACCACCCTATTCACTGAACCAAAAATTGAACTGAAGTACAATCGATGACTAAATCACAAGATGGTATAACGGTTGATGATGAGGTCAAGAGTTTGATCCCTGTAGACAATAGGTTCTTGAGAGATTTATATTCTTGGAAGGCTTAGGAGTAAGGATTATGGAATAGTGCTCGTTGAGGGTTTATAAGGGCGGAGGGTGAATTTTCTATAGGTGGGATTTGGGAGGTTGGGGGCAGTCGCGACAATGGAGGGAAAAGCTGGTTCCAAGTAACAGAGAATGGAGGACTTGAATCGATGTGTCGTGGATCACCCTCCTATGTTCCCAGTGCCATAACGAAAAACTGAATGAATCGCTACCACGTGTTGAAAAATAATTGGTTGGAGTATGATGAAAATGGAGGGATGGGATTGGTTGGGACAAACAATGTTTTCCCAACCAACTCCACAGAGGGAACATCTTCAATGTAATTAAAAATATCATAAAAATAAATTAAATTAGATCTTATTATTTTAATTATATAAAAAAAAAAATTAATATAGAACTTAACATTTATATATTTAAAAAAACATGTAACAAAATTCTTAAGCATGGAGATTTACTCTTACTTCATCATGGAGATTCTTAATCTTAAATAGGCTTTGTTACAATACCATGGGCCAATACTATGGCTTATCAATACCCAAGGCCAAAAACCATAAATCATTTCTTTGGACACTTGTTCATATGACATCTTTATTGATTAATAAATTTAATAAAAAGGAAAAACTACATAATACTTTGGAGATCACTCTCAATTTTTTATTTGTGTATATTACTAAAAGAAATTTAGGATATTCCATGGAGGTTAGATCCCTAACATTCACCTTATAATTACTAATAATTAAATTAAATTGTGGTAGCCTTATTCCAAAATAGACACACCTATTGATGTATGTGCATGTTAAATTTTTATCAATCGCTTTATAGTTATTCACCAACCTAGATCCATCTTAATTCTAGATTTACCAAGTGCCTAAAAGGATCAAGAGATGCAAACCTCTTTTAGTTATTCACTAGCCTAGATCCATCTTAATTCTAGATTTACCAAGTGCCTAAAAGGATCAAGAGATGCAAACCTCTTTTAGAGAGAAAAGAGATTTGATTCCTTTTAGAACTTGGTAGATCCAAAGTTAAGATGGATCTAGACTAACTTATTTCCCCTTTAAATAGACTATATTCCACATGAATATCATGGATCAATACCATAAATTCTCATAAACATGAAACTAAAAAACCACCAATAATAATTTATAAAAAATAATAAAAATAATTAAACCCAATTTTCAAATTAAAAATTAAAAAATTTAAAAATACACATTATATCCACCCCACTCCAAAAATACATCCTACCCAAAATAATTAAATCTCATTAGCGTGGTTTTAAAAAATTCATGATTTATTATGGTTTAAAAGTGAGAAACAATGGAATCTAGTCCAAGAATACACACACACAATAAACAAAACTATCTGATAGTGGTAATATGTTTTTAAAAAAAATATTAATATGTATTTAGAAAAATATATTATATGGAAGATTAATATATATATAATTATATAAATATAATATATATAATAAAAATGATAGGAAAATTAATAAATATGTGTGGAGTCTGACAAAATATAAACATAGTTTTGTTGTAGTTTAATTGTGATCAAAGCGTGAAGTGAAACGGGTAAGTTAAAAATAATAAGTTTAATTCCCATCTAACTAAGAAAGAAACATATAAATATATTATCTAATAATATATATATATTAAATAATTATAATATATATAATATATAATATAATATAATATAATAATATAAATATTATTTTAGATGACCTTGTTATCTTAATATGATGTCATTTATAATGTTGATTATTTTTGTGATCATTATTAAAAAATGTATACATTTAATTGATATTACTTTTCCAATAATAATTACATATTTATTAAATTAAATTCAGCACGTACCCATTTCATATTTCAAGTCTTTTATGATATCTATTTCCCCTAACTATGCCAAATTCCTACGAGTTACAACTCAAGCTTCTGTACCTATTAAATAATTTTGTTAATTTGGATATAACCATCTTATATGCAATTTTACTAAGGAAATAACTTCAAACATAAGTAAACAATTTATTGTCTTCCTCTAATATAATTGTGTTAATTTGGATACAACCATCTTATATGCAATTTTACTGAGGAAATAATTTCAAACATAAGTAAAAAATTTATTGTCTTCCTCTAATATCCTCCTCCCAAATTATTCTCAACCCATCAAATGATTCTAAGTTAATTTGGTCACACGTATCTTATATGCAATCTTTTTTAGAGTATAATTTCTAATTTAGGTGGTAGGGACTAAGCTACCTAATTTGGTCACACCTATCTTATAGAATTTCTAATTTAGGTGGTAGGGATTCTAATTTAGGTGGTAGGGACTAAGCTACCTAATTTGGTCACACCTATCTTATATGCAATCTTTTTTAGTGTATAATTTCTAATTTAGGTGGTAGGGACTAAGCTACCTTGTGGCACTTGTTTATATTCGTTGTGAAGAGAAAATAAGCTTTCCATCCTTTATTAACCATTTCTCAATGCTAGAGTTCCAATGAATCTTAATTTCTAATTTAGGTGGTAGGGACAAAGCTACCCTGTGGCACTTGTTTATAGTCGTTATTAAGAGAAAATAATCTTTCCATCCTTTATTAATCATTTCTCATTGCTAGAGCTCCAATGAATCTTGTGTGGCACTTGTTTATAGTCGTTATTAAGAGAAAATAATATTTCCATCCTTTATTAATCATTTCTCATTGCTAGAGCTCCAATGACTCTTGTGATGAAGGTCAATGCTAAGATATTTTTATGAATTAACTCTCTACATTGATAATATTATACATAATGTTAGTGTAAATGATATTTTCAAAATATAATTATCACAACCTTTATCTTATCAATGTTTATTGATGTTTATTGGTAAACATGTACAAGAATAGAAATCTTGGAGAATTCTTAGTTCGTTCATGAGATAATTTTTTCTATGACAACAACTTAGAGGAAGTTAACTCATATAAATATCTAGAAAAACTTAACTTTCAACAAGATCTTAAGTGGAAATATAAGAATGAGAAAATGAATAAATATAGAGAATTATAAATGAATTGAAAAATGGAGAAGTGTTGTATAACTTACAATATTGATATTAAAAGCAATATGCCATATCTCATCCCCTTCATAGAAGTTGGTATTTCCTCCATTGAGAGTATGGTTGTGACTAAGAACCCTATGTACAATCAAAATACAATTAGGTCTTTTAAGATTGCTTCAACATTCGTTTCTTAAGATTGCTTCAAAATTCAGTCAACACTGGGGTTAGCACAAAATTGCTAAGACTTTGCTAAACCATTGTGAATAAATGTGGTAGTCATTTCAAAGAATATTGATGCCAATCAAAATACAATTAGGTTTCTTAAGATTGCTTCTAAATTTGTTCCTTAAGATTGCTTCAAAATTAGCACAAAGTTGCTAAGACTTCGCTAAACCATTGTGAATAAATGAGGTAGTCATTTCAAAGAATATTGATGCCAATAAGAATACTCATCAAAAGTACAAAGATTAAGGAAACTTCTCTCCAATATTTATGAGCATAAAAACAAATTTCTCTCCAATGAATCTTGTGATGAATTCCAACTCTAAGATATTTGTATGAATTAACTTCCTCCTTTAATATGGTCACAACCATATTATATGCACGTTTTCTTAGAGGGTAATTTCTAACTTATGTGGTAGGGACTAATCTACCCTCTAGCACTCGTTTGAAGTTGTCAAGACCAAAGAAGCTTTCCATCCTTTATTAGTCATTTCTCAATGTCAGAGATCCAATGAATCTTGTGATGAATGCCAACTCTAAGATACTTGTATGAATCTTGTGATGAATGCCAACTCTAAGATACTTGTATGAATTAACTTCCTGTACATTGATAATCACAAACATAAAGTTAGTGTAAGTGGTCTTTTAAAATCTAATTATCACAACAAATTGAATAAAAACTCTTGATTCTTAATTTAACTT
>APFE031379359.1:24142-44823 GCA_000404065.3 Pinus taeda | reverse complement strand
AGAGACAATGTTGTGAAGTAAGATTTATGAACTATCAAGCGGAGGCGGTTTCTTTCAGAGGTCAACTTCTCTTTGAACATATCGGTGGCACGATAGTGGAGTTGGCAGTATTTGACTTCAATGGATTAGAGGTCATGATGACTTGGTAATGAGCAAATGAGAGGTCAAATAGGATTACCCGAACCCAAGGAGGCAAGTGAAAATGGAATGAGATATCCCCACCCTGACACGAAAGCAGAAAAGTGCCATGTTCAAGAGCGACATACTGCCGACACGACTGCAATTGCGATTCCAAAAATTTCTTTTTCCCCCGCCATTTCTGGCGAGTACCCCAATTATTTTTAACAAGCTTGATGGGGATAGCATTTTCTTGTGGTATAAGTTCGACCTTCGGTCGAATCCAACCTAGTAAAAGTTTAACGAGCCCTAGGGAGGAGCAGCTCAAGTTTCGTCATAGTGACGAATCCAATGTCGTCAGGGTTTAACGAGTCCGACATAGGTAAAACTTGGAGTCTTTTTCATGTTTAGAGAGTTTGAAAAAGACATGGAAAAGAAAACTCCAGAGGTCCTTTTTCGTAGAGTTGTGTGTCTCGGGTCCGAAAAAGTGTAAAATGACACCCGAAAGAACCGCCCGATCAAAACGACCGAGGAGTACTTTTCATGAGTAGTGATTTCGACCTGAAAAAGTAGAAAAGGGATCAAAATCACGTTGTTTCGTAACCACTAACGAGTTTGAAACGACAAAAACCCGGTAATCTTTTTATATTTTAATGGTCGATAAAAGAACTTAAAATGACCGCCCCTTAGTAACCGTTTAACGAGCCAAGAGGGACAACTTGGCGATCTTTTCCGCTTTAAAAGGTCAGGAAAAGAGCTGAAAGCGGACCATAAGTAACATTCTTGTTCGGACTCACACATATGTGTTATTTACAAATTTCTCAAATGTCTATCTAATACACGATTGGCCAATGCATCAAATACTACGTTCAATTGTCGTGGAATATGTTGATACGTAATAAACTCAAAATTCCTTTCTAACAATTTTACACGTAAATACAACCTTAAAATATGATGGTCTCTGACGGAATAACGCCTATTGAGCTGGTGGATGACAAGATGAGAATCCAGGTTTACCACTAACGCCTGAATACCAAAATTAATTGCTTCAGCAAGGAGTTCAATTACGACACAATATTCGGCGACATTATTCGTGGTACGACCCAAACAGACACCTTGAAGATTTACCAGTTCACCATGAGGATCATAGATCACCCATGCCGCGGAGGATAAGTTAC
Source organism: Pinus taeda (assembly GCA_000404065.3). Classification (NCBI taxonomy): domain Eukaryota; kingdom Viridiplantae; phylum Streptophyta; class Pinopsida; order Pinales; family Pinaceae; genus Pinus; species Pinus taeda. The sequence goes on along the minus strand of APFE031379359.1, from coordinate 43,528 downwards.
GAGTACTGCGACAGGCACCATCAGCGAAACCAATATGTGGCGTATTAGACATCTGGACAAGAAGCGGAAAACACGATAAGCGACAAGCGACGATCGAGTCTAAAAACTTTTAACACATATAGACAACACATTTGCTGAAATACATGTATATACAAAAAGAAGCGTACTAGCATTACGCATAGTACTTTTTCAAATACAACCCATTACGAGGCTGCGCGAGAGGATTTCCTTCATAATCTATTAACTCATAGGCTCCTTTGTCTAGAACTTTCTTGACAATATAAGGGCCTAACCACATGGATTCGAGTTTTCCTGGTCCTAACTTTTCGTTTTCCTGATCATATAGGAGAACTAAGTCTCCCTCTTTGAAGGAACGTGGACGAACAGTCTGGTCAAAGTGAGATTTGACCCGCCTCTTTTGTGTTTCGATTGCCAGATTAGCTAGGCGAAGAGTTTCATCTAGACGTTCCAAATAAAGGAGGCGTTCTTCTAATGGGGTAGTGTTAGGAAGCAGCTCGATGGCTAATTTTAATGAAGGGATTTCACATTCGATCGGAAGGGTAGCCTCTAGTCCGTAGACTAGTTGAAATGGAGTAAAACCAGTGGCATCCTTCACGGAAGTTCGGTAAGCCCACAAAGCAGGGAACAACATCAAATGCCAGTTGGACTTGTGCATGCCAACGATGCACTGAAGCATAGTAACTAAGATCTTGTTGATCGCTTCAACTTGGCCATTGGATTGAGGATAGTACGGGGTAGAACTATCGTGCTTTAAGCCCAACTGGGTTGTCAGCTCTGTCATCATATGATTCCAGAAATGCTTGCCGTGATCAGTGATGATGGCTTGAGGGACGCCGAATCATGAAATAACATTATTAAACAAAAATTGCGCCGATGTGTGATCGTCCTCATTGAGTGTAGGCATCGCCTCGGCCCATTTAGTAAAATAATCAACGGCAACGATAATGTAACCATGCCCCCTGCCCGAGCGAGGGTTATAGGTAACATAATCAATGCCCCATTTGGCAAAAGGGCCGACGGTAACAACAAGGTGCAAAGGAGCAGCGGGTGCCCGCATCTTCCGTTGGAAAATTTGGCACTCGTGACAAGAACGGACTGCAAGAATGCAATCTTTGAAGATGGAAGGCCAAAAGTAGCCAACACGGAGAATTTTCTGAGCAGTAGCATAGCCAGACATATGGCCGCCACAAGCACCTGAGTGGCAGTCATTGAGGACTCCCTCAGCTTCCTCGTGAGTAAGACAACGGCGGAGAACAGAGTTGGCGCCGAGGCGATACAAAGTATCCCCAATGATCCGATATGGTTGTGATTGATGACGAATCCTTCGTCGAGCGTCTTTAGAAGTGCCCAGGTAGAAGGATGACGTTTGCAGATACGTGATAATGTCACCGTACCAGGGGTCGAGGGTGCTGATGAGAAACAAGGTCTCATTCGGGATGTGATCTTCCGTATGAGATGGCGAAGAAGAAGATGGTAAAGAGAAAATTAATTCAACGAAAACCAGCGATTTCTTAGACTTGGCGGAAGTGAACTCCAAGTCAAACTCTTGGAGGATGACAATCCACTTAGAGTATTTTCCCCCCAGCAACTGGCGTGACACGATATACGTCATGGGGTTGCAATCAGAGATCACTGTAGTAGTGCGCAGCAGAATATAGTGGCGGAAACGTTGGACTGCGCAAACAACGGCTAACGCCAACTTCTCGACATGTGCATATCGAGTTTCCATGTCAAGGAGGTTTTTACTGAGATAATAAATGACATGTTCGGTGTCGTCATTGTCAGTTTGGACAAGAACCATACCAATAGTGGTGTCGACAGCGGCTAAATATAGGATGTAGTCACGATGATAATTTGGAGGCCGAAGCAATGGAGCAGAGACAAGGAGATCTTTGAGACGCTCAAAAGATTCTTGAGCCATCGCATCCTAGTGAAAAGGGACATCCTTTTTAAGTAGACGCGTAAAGCCTTTAGCCACTTCGGCGTAGTTCGGGATAAAACGACGTAAAAAGTTCGCTTTTCCTTGCAGACTTTGCAGTTGGTGTAAGGAAGCAGGGGGAGGGAGATTCACAATAGATTCGACTTTGAGGGGATCCAGACAGATACCCTCTTGGGAGACGACAAATCCAAGAAGTCGACCCCTTTCTACGCAGAAAACACACTTATGAGGATTAAGCCTGATATTGTAGTGTCGACAGTGAAGAAAAATTTCACGAAGATGAGTAGGGTGGTCTGTACGCTTAGCCAAATGAGCTGGAAGATCATCCAGATAAGGTTGTACAATGTGTCGGATGTCATGAAAAGCATAAGACATTGCACGTTGGAATGTAGCCCCAGCATTTTTAAGACCGAAAGGGAGCTTCTTGTAAGCAAAGGTACCCCACGGACAGATAAAAGTAGTTTTGTGTTGATCAGCGGGAGCAATATTGATCTGGTTATAACCCGAAAAGCCATCCATGAAAGAGTACATTTCGCTACCCGTACACTCGTCAATAATCTGATCAATGAATGGTGTGGGGAAATTATCTTTTGGACAGGCCCGATTGATATCGCGATAATCAACACAGACACGGATAGTTCACTGTTTTTTAGTGACAGGTACAATATTGGAAACCCAATCTGTGAGTGGTATAGGGTAAATGAAACCAGCTTTAAGGAGTTTTTCCACTTCGGCCTTGATCGCTGCAGCCTTTCGAGGGTGTACTTGACGTAAACGTTGTCGAACAGGCTTAGCACCGGGGTATGTAATGATTTCATGCACCACGATGCTAGGATCAATGCCGGGCATTTCTTCGTAAGACCAAGCAAAAACATCGCGAAATTCACGAAAAAGTCTCGAGTAAATTTGAATCTCCTCGGGAGTACAAGTGACTCCGATATGAACATGTTCGACAATCCCAGGTTTGATAGAGATGTTGATGGGTTGGGTTTGCATGATGTTCGCCATATTTCCTTCAGAAGATGAGTGATAAATGTGAACAGGGGACTGAAGGAATCGGAATGGGGAACAAGGAGCAAACCGTTGAATAGCAGTTGGCTCATCCTGAGGGACAGAGAGCAACGAGGAACGATGATGGGTATGGTGCCAAGGAGGTTCCTCGAGAGACATGGTCTCTATAATGGCTTCATCGGAAGATAATATCTCGTGCAAAGGATCCGAAGAAGCGGGATCTACAATCCCTAGAGATGGAGCGAGTGTGTGAAAAATTTTGCTCGAAAGAGCGAGTTCAGAAGCCGATGCAGCGACGATTTCAGCATAGTTGAGTTCGGACGGACTCAACGGCATTTTGTCGCCCCATGAATCTACTTGGTCGATAGGAGGAACAAACCATGGATCGAGACAAGTAGAGATCATATTGACAGAAGCGACATTGGGAGGTGAGGCTGGAAAAACACCCATAAGGGCAGGATCTTTAAAAAGTCCGTGACCGAGACTCTCAAATGACTTCGTGGTATGTTCCACAAAAGGGATAGTTCCTTCTGAAGAGGAAGCGAAAAAAATCAGCTGGTCGACCGTAATAATCTTCCCTTGGTGAGGGAAGCGGATGATACGAAAATAGGATGAAGCAATGGCTTGCATCGCGTAAATCCAACTGCGTCCAAGATGGAGGTTGTACGTCAAAGTAGCGTCAACGACTTCAACTTCCATCTCGATCATTTTTCCTTCCAAAGAAATGGGTAATCATGGGAGAATACTGTAAGGACGTGAGGCTCTTCCATCGAAAGCTTCCAAGGTTGTGGGAGACTGACTCAATGTTGGAGAACCAATAGCTTTCCAACAGGCCACAGACATGATGCAAGTGGAAGCACCTTCGTCAATGACTGTGCGATGAATAGTTTTCTTATCGATAGCTACCTGTATGAGAAAGGCGATTTGGGGAGGCAGTCTCTGAGTATGGCGGTTTAAATCGAACGTAATAAAATCCGAATCTTCCAAATCTATACCACCGATGGCGGATAGAAAGGAATTCCTCTGAGAGGGGCAGCTCTGGAGAACTTCTAAATTGAACATAGCCGACAGAGTCTGAGCTAAATCCTCAACGATATTATAGTGCTAAGCAACACGGGCATTTGGGTTGTAGGAAGATTTCCGGAGCACCCCTTTTGGAGGGGGTCGAACAGGCACTTCAGCACTAGGTCTCTCGATGTGGAGAGGGCTTGAACTGAAAGGAGGAGCACTGGGAGTAACCTCAGGCTCCTTGCCGGCAGATGGATATTCTTTTGTTCGAGTACTGATGTTAATAGGGACCGTACCCGCCATAAACACTTGAGAACCGAAAGAAGAGGGAGGTTGAGAGGGGTCAGCGACCATTTGGGTCTGCTGTGAAGGAAAGGGTTCTTTAAGAACCGTAGGAACCCCAAGAGCGCCTTTCAACAAACGACTAACTTCAGACCGCCAAGGGCAGTCTTTGGTGTAGTGGTCCTCATCATAGATAAAACAAGGATACTTGGGTTTGCGTTTGACACTCTCCTCAGATTGAGGTTTAGGTTGTTCCTGCTTAGGTTGTTCCGGTTTGTTTTTTCCTTTCTCCTTCTTCTTTGATTTTGATGTTTTGTCAGTCTTGGTTGACTGAACGGCATTAACCTCGGAAGTAGATTTAGGAGGAGGAGTAACCTGGGAAGTGTTTTCATTTGGAGTATTAGATTTTTGCTTCCCAGGGTTTGCGGAATTTTTCTTGGAGGATGAACTCACAGACCCGATAATACCGTCAACTGTAGGTGTTGGCAGGGTTTTGGGCATTCCAGGTCTAGGGGCATCAGGCAAATAATCATATAATGTACCTGACTGGGAATAAACTAATTCAAGGTATTGAGCGCGTGCAATAGCTTGCTCTTCAGTAACACATGCTCCCATTGCAATATCCCGAGCTACCAGAGGCACGAATGAAGTCGTGAACCAATCCATGAGAAGCTGGTCGGGAATCGAAAATTTAATCATACGTCTACGCCATCTCCATTCATGGATATGATCAGAGATATGCGTAGCAGTTGACTGTCGTAAGGACGTAAGGAGGTGCGTGCCCATTTCATAATGAATGGGCAACTGAAAATGTGTAAGGAATGCCATAGCCATTGAGTTGAAATCCTGAAAGGATCCGCGATTTAGCTCAATATACCATTTAGCGGCAGAGCCGGTGAGCGTCCTTTGAAAAATGTGAAGCCGAATCAAATCATCAAGCCATGAATTAGATGAGCACCATAGATGATACGTCATGACATGAACTTGCGGATCTTCATTGGCTTTGCCATCAAATTTCGGGAAATCACCAGGAATCTTGGTGGGAACCGGAGGCCAATAAGGATTATGAAGGATAGGGTCATTAGTCAATTTAGACACATCCGGTAGTTCGAGAGTCGCTAAAAATGGTAATTGCGGATTAAATGACATCTGAGGCTGTTGGAACGATGGGACGCCCGGGTTCCAACCGGGTGGTGGCGGCCCCCAAGGACCTTGCCCGGATGGATTTGCCCACATAGTATGCTGGATATAGGGGTTAGCGTTCTGCCCCCCAACATATGGGTTACCAAACGATGCTGCAGAAGTAGCATGTGGCTGTTGGTAATTTTGGTAAGGAGCAAACAGAGGTTGGCCTTGGGGTTGCTGGTAACCGTAATGCGGTGGGACCCCAAATTGGGTTTGAGACCCAGGCTGAGTTTGGGAAAACGTTTGAGATTGACCTCCAGCCTGCATTTGAGAACCAGACGGATTTTGAGATCCAACCTGGGACCAGGTGCCAGGTTGAGCAATGCCAGTAGATGGATAACCTTGCTGCTATTGAGGTTGGCCCACCTACTGATATTGAGTTTGGCCTACCTGATGGTGCAGGGGTTGGCCACCCTGCTGATACTGGGGTTGGCTTCTTTATTGATACTGAAGTTGACTTCCTTGCGGATATGCAGCAGAGGGTTGTCCTCCGATACCAGACGGTTGGGTTTGAGGATGACCAGTTTGTCCAAAAGATTGAGTATATTGGACAGTTGGTTGACCAATTGTTTGGGCAGCTTGGCCCGAAACTTGGGTATACTGGACGTTAGGTTGATTCGGATTAACAAACGATTGACCAGTTGGTCCAGTATGGGAACCTTGCTGGAGACTAGGTTGAGCTTGTGGAATGGAAGGGTGACCTGGGTTTCCAGCAGGTTGGGTATGAGGAGTGAAAAAGGTACCACTAGAAGCAAAAGGATTTCCTTGGAAGGATTGTCCTTGTGGATTTTGCTGGTGTGGTATCTCAGGTTGAGCGTACGACGCTTGACCACCATGGTAAGAGGTGGAACCCCAATCTATGGATAGCGGGACCGAAATCTCTCCTACTGATAACTGACCTGCCCCAGTACCGAAGGGTGGTAGATACTGATCATACTGCCCCCCAAGTGATGCATTAGATGTAGGATCAAAGCCTGCAAATAAAGAGGACGAAGGTTGGCTAAAAATAGGCGTTGAAGAAGCCACAGATATAAGCGGAGGAGTTGTCACCGAAGTAGTAATTGTACTGCGAGGTGGCGGAGTCGATGGCTCCGTATTGGAAAAAATGGGTGGTGACCAAATAGAGGTCGAAAAAGGAGATGATATAAAATCGCGCAATGCTTTATAACCAAGAGGCAGTCCCTCGGTAGAAGCGTTCCTACTAACATGTGTAGACTCCATTGTGCTAGGGATTTCATCCCCTGGCATGCCGGATTCGTCAGTAGTAGTAGGTGATGGGTTTTCCATGTCGGAAGGAAAAGGTTTCCGAGGAGAAGTATATTCCCAAAAAAGGGATACCGTTCTGAGAAGGTTCCCAAGTGGGGTTGGTATAAAACTGATAATCCTCATCGCCTGGAGCGCGAGAGCTGATCGGTTGTACGCTTGGAACAATAGGGAGAATTTGACTCACAACCGGACCCTCGGAAGGCAAAATTGGTAGTTCCGCCAGGGTGAAAATTCACAAAATCCCAAGGAAACTTAGCGAAACCAGTTCCTACACAGACTAACACAAACAAAATTAACCGGGTTATGTGATCATGGCCAGATAAATTTTTAAGACACTTGACTTGACCTTTTCATCTTTAAAGAGTCGAGAAAAGGACGAAAAGATGACTCTAGTCTCCTTCGATTGTTTAATGAGCACGAAGTGACAAGCTGCTCACTTACACCTTTTCTGTTAGACAGTCTGAAAAGGATCAAAAGATGACTACTCTGGAAATCTAGGTAAAAGGGTTTGCCAAAAAATCCGTAAAACTGCTTATACACCTTAGTGATCAGAAGATCACCAAGGACTTCCCGTACTGCAGTCAATCTTCCCGAATGCTGTGTTCAGTGCATTACGGTTTGTAGGGCGGCAGACTCGGCTTCCTATGGATCAAAGGTTGCAAGCCTAGAGGGGTCTCCCAATTTATAATCGACGGTACGTGGGAGCACAGTCCGTACTGGCACCTATCGTTTCACCGTGGAGGAATCACCCAACCACTCAATGATAAACTACCAGGCTTAACGACGCCGGAACACGTCTCTAACCTAGACCTCTAGAAAGTGAGCGTTAAGTTTCAATGCGTTGTTAGGTTCATTGAATTAATTTTATGGTTTATCTTTGATTAAGTCTCAGTTTCTGGTCTTACCATATGCGATCTCTTGAAATGTCCTAAATGCAACTACATGCGAGAATTGTATTCGTTTCGTTTGGATGAATTCTAGCTACAGAAGAGTTAGGAGGTTCACACAAACAAAATGATCCCAAAAATCCTAATGCAACTAATAACAAGAAAGGAAAATCTTTTCTTTTTTCTTTTTTGAAAGCAAACATTAACATAACATGCTAATTAATGAAAAGCAAAAATCTTTTTTCTTTTCTTTAAAAAATAGTATAATGCACTTAATGGATTTCAAGAGATATTCACAACAAGATAATTCATTCCAAAGAATCTATAACCAGATCTGAGACATGAACAATAACCCAGCAAATCAAAGAAAAACCAAGATCTTCAAAGAACTATGTAATCTAAGTCCCAATGAAGTCAGGTAAAAACAAGCAAGCTAAAAGTGAGACACTTGCAGCATGAAATGTAAAACTGATACAACCACCAGAAGAATGTGGAAATCAATCAATAAAATGACTGGATCTGTAAATCATAAATCCAACAGAAGGCTCGATAACAAAGCCACAAAGGCCAAGATGTAAAATCGATGGACAAAGGCGAACAACTGAAGGATGGAAAAAACCACCAGCCAAAGAACAGTCCAACAGACTTCCAGGAGGTATAAAAAGAGAAAAAAGACACAGACTCAAGCTTAAGAAACTGGCAAACAAGCTTAATTAAAAAACTTAACCAGTGCGGCGCGACTGTAAGTCTGCAACTCGCGCTAAACAGAGATTGGCGCGAGTTGTCTGAGAGCAACACGCGCCAACCAGCGTGACTGTTCAAAGAAACAACGCGCTGGCAGAGTTTGCCAGGCAAAAAGACAGAACGAATGGTCCCAGGCTTGGCTTCTAGTATCTAGACAGAGCCAGCAAGTAAAAAAAATAGCAAGAACTCTAACCAAGAAAATTATTCAGACAAATAAACGAGGGAAAAATGACATGCAAGGCAAGATTGAGATTGTCCAGTTTATAAACTGAACCGGAGATCGACTGAAGTGGCGTTGATCTACTTCACTTCTGCATAGCAGAAGTGTTTTGAAGGATACCTGGCCACTCTTCAGACTCTGTCCACAATTTACAAATCAAACAATACAAAAACAATCAACAAGCAATTCCCCAGCGGAGTCGCCAAATTGTTGAATTGGTAAATCCCCTCTGCGAACAGAGGCGATCCCACTAGCCCAACACTGGTCTAGCAACAATCACACACACTACACGCAGGTTCCTAATTGCATAATTTAAAGATTGATCAGAATGATCTACCTGGAATCCAACGCTATTTGTTGTAGAAGAAACGTCGCTCCCGTCCTTTAGCTTTGGCTGGTCACTATCCTTACGCTCCACGTACGAACACCTGCACAAACAAAGAACAATCCAACACAAGCATAAAATCCAGTACATGCAATTATATATCGGTCAGACAAGATATAACTCAAATATCATCAGAAGACACGTGAGTGGAACCATAATGATAGTCGTTCATTATTCAATAAAAGAAGAGAAGGATTATAACCAAAGAGGCCTGATGTTGAAATCTCCTCCGACTGGGTCAGTAGCTAAACATGCCTTGCAAAGTGACCTCCTCTCTCAATATTTTGGCAGCATAACTCCTCTATAGCTCTCAATTCTCACTATCAATCCAGCATAATCTTAGCTCACCTTATGTAACACCCCGAAAACAACGTCTAGTTAACTTATTAACAATAAATTTAAACAATGAAGAGTGCTTACCTGAGCTTACCTGTGCATGAAGTAGGCTTACCACAACATGGTTTTGGGGACGACTCTCCTCCCAACCTTAGGCTCAATTGTGCAGGATTATGCTACAACTGGCCACCCCCGAGCCCTCAATCAACGACTACTGCCAGTATTCCTAAGTCTCAATACTCTCCTAAGAGAATGAAGACAGAACCTCTGAATGATGGAACAAGACCCCTTCCATCCTCCTCATCATTCCTTAAATAGAAAAAACATTGGATGGGAAACCACGTGCACACCTCCATGTGTCTGCATGCCACATGCCCACCCTCCATGTGTCGGTATGCTAATTTTTGATAATTTTCTTATTTTATTTATTTTTATTATTATTTGTTATTTTGGTTTTTACTATTTTTTTTATTTTTATTACTTATTTATTTATTTATTTATTTATTATGATTTATTTATTATTATTCCTTATTTTTATTATTACTTATTATTTTGTATTATTTTTATTAGTTATTATTATTTATTATTTATTAAGTGGTTTATTCATTATTATTATTATTTATTTATTAATTATTATTTTTTTGTATTATTTTTATTAGTTCTTATTATTTATTATTTATTATTAAGGGAGGGATGTTACACAGGGTTGCTGCCAGATTTATATTGAACTGCCTTTTTTGTATACCTTCAGAATTCTGCACCTTTGCTTCACATATCTTTTTTCGGGATTGACTGCTTTAGAAGCAGATGTATCTCAAGTACTTTTACAGGAATGTGTTGCCTATGATAAACGTGTTATGCTCCATGAAATTGGCCTTTCCATTGGCATTGTTGACTGGATCAATGACTTTCAAATTTTCTCACTTGATGCAGAACATTCTCGCATGTCTGAAGAATGCCTCGACTCAAAGAGTACTGTCCAGAATGATGGACAATTTGATACCAAAAGCAATTATGGATCACATCAATTAGAAGGTATCCACTGCCCAGATTTTAAGAGAAAAGAAGAGTCTCTTGATGAATTGCAGTCAGAACATTTGGATGATCAAAATGTTTCACAGGACATGCCCAAGGATTGTGATAACCACATGCCTAGAAGTCAAGCCTTGGTGATTGATAGGTTAATGCAAATTTCAGAAAAATAGAGGAGACGGAGAAGGAACTTGAGATGGATGAGATTCTCAATTATAGGTCTCTCACTGAATGTCAGTTGCAGCTAGTGGATCTGTGTCCGATGGCTAATGGTCATAACTCGGAATCAGATAGCAAGGACACCATGTTAGAAAAGCAACACAGTGGAGAGCAAACACCCAACAAACCTCGAGGATGGTTAAATTGGTTATCATTGGGGATGCTCGGGGCAGGTGGAACAACCGATTCAAGTCAGTTTTCAGGTGTTATCTCAGATGAAGTCATCAAGGACATCTACGAGGCTACAGAGTACAATCCAGCATCATCTTTGGAAAGTGGAATGGTTTCAAAGGGCCATAGTTACTTGTTGTCAATAGGCATTAATGCTCGGCAGGTCATTGTAACATTAAATAGCACGAGCAAAAAGGTGGCAATAATTTGTATGACTATCCATGGGGAAAACCTGAATTCTAATTTTTGGCAAGATTCTGCAAGTGTCTCTATCATCCTAAATTCTTTGGAGGTGGTTAACCCTTCTAGCAATTATCTTCCATTCTCATTTGTTCTATGAAATAAGGACAATGTATTCTCTGATGGTTTTTTACTATCAGAAGCTCCCTCTTGTCACTCATATAAAGAATTTGTCACAATTGAAATTGAGATGCTTCCACAGAGCTCCAATTTTGATTTTTCAGTCAGAGCTATAATTCAACCATTTGAGTTTGTTTATGATGTGAATCTCTTGGAGAACCTATCTGAATTTTTGATGTGCTAGCATCCTTTCAGTCCCACTTAGACCTGGTAAAAAGCAACTGGCTTAGAGATAATTTTGCGACATTCATTATTGTAGTGGACAACTTGATGAACTGGAAGGAAATTGGCTATTTATAATGCTTTAAGAGCTCGAGTTTGTTATTAGTTGTCTAAATGGTTTTGAGAATAATGAAGCTCGTGTTTTGTAAAAAGTTGAGTATATTTTTTCAAATCGTAAGAGTGTGTCCTTTGAAGCAAACTTTCAGAATGCAGTTTTCATTTTTCCTTGGTGCAGTGCACATTGCAATTGGTCAAGAATGCATCTTGATGATGCTAGCTTCCATGAACTAGAGGCGGACTAGATAAGCCTTCCAGCAGAACAACACTATGGTGATCTTTTCCATCTTTTTGGTCTAGTATCTTCTGGGGAGATTGTTATTGCACCAAGTCTACCTAATGCAGGAATTAGGGAGGCTGATGATCCTAGGGGATTGAAGCGTAAAAAAGATAAAGATAAAGCAAGTCGAGATCCACAGTTTATAAAACCAAAGCTCCCATGGCCAAGAGAGGGAGAACTCTGTTCACGTCGAGAGAGGGGTTTTCCTGGATTTCAAGTGCTTATGCATCGTGCGGCAATTCCCATGAAGGAAACTATTACTGGAGATTTGAATGATAAGGACCAGACAGAAGACAATGCAGGTGGAAAAGTTGATCATTGTGATTTACAGTCTGGCCTGAGCATGGTAAATGCCAATTGTAACATTGAATCCAACCATTCTTGTGATCATTTAGAAAATTCAAATTCATCACACATAAATTCTCATGTATTGTCGTTGGAAGCTCTTGTAAATTTTGCTAAAGCCTGTGTCTCCCCAAGAATCATTGAGGGAGATCAGCCCGATATCTTTGAGCCTGAATGGTTTGAGACAGCCTTGGATGCCATTGAGAAAGCTGGTAATGAAGGGTTGAGTTTGGAGCAAGTTGCACAATCTGTTGGTATGAATGGAAATCATGTTGAACAAGCAGATGCAATTGTTGAAGCATTACAATCATTCAACTGTGTCAAAAAGGTCAATGCGTTGGATCATATCCGAGTCATTTCATATTCTAGGAGTGCAAAATATTTTCTCCATATATCTTCTAGCAGCTATGGAGATAGTAGTAAGCCTGTTGATGAAAATAGTAATGGAATTGCCAGTGAAAAAAACAAAGGGAAGCTATGGTGTAGTAAGTTCTGTGATTGATATTCATACTGGTGAGAAAGTGGCAATTAAGAAGATTAATGATGTATTTGAACATCTATCTGATGCCACACGCATTCTGAGAGAAATCAAGCTACTTAGACTGCTTCGCCATCCAGACATTGTTAAGATTAAGCACATTAAGCTTCCTCCATCTCGACGGGATATAAGTCCTGGTTTTCAGTTGGTGGTGATGTTGGGGTCAGAGCTGATTCAGATGTGATGGTATGCATGCTACGGCGTGCCGGCATTGGTCAGTTGTCAGCGCATGAAGTTGTGATGAAACACATTTTACAAGCTATGACAAATGTTGAATGCCTTACGAAAGATAAGTTAATTTTGGCTGAATATCTGGCGTTTATCATGACACATTTGAGGTCAAATTGCTCATTATGCCATTTGGAAAGGCAAAAAATGATTCTAGAACTACAGGAGAAAGCTGTAATCATAACAAATAATGGATACAGACGTGCTGGTTCTGAGCCACTTCACTTCAGCAGAGAATTTGGTAATCCAGTTGATAAGAGAAAAATTCTTGCTGGCACAAATGTTGTCTGGAATGAAATTGATAGTGTGTATCTGCAATTTGCTTCTAATGAAGTGAGATCATTGAACATGTTACAGTGGCGTAAGTTTTTCACAGAAATTGGGGTCACTGATCTAAATGCAGGAGTGGAAAAGTAGTCCGTATTGATGGTTCGGCAACAATGGAAGGCTTCTTGACTGCTACAATGAAGTTCTCTGCAAAGAAAACTGCAGCACAGCTTGTTTCTATTGCGTCTCTTTATGGAGGAACTCGCCATGCTCCTGTAGCGCTCATGAAATCACCTGCTTGTCGAGCAATAGATATAATGGTAAAGAATTGTGTAGACTGTTTTGATTCTACAACTTTTATGGCCTTGGATAAAACAGAAAGTTGTATTAACAGTAAGAGTTCTCAACAGAGGGAGATGAATGATGATGGTGTTTCTTCCCATTCACAAATTTTAGGAAAAGCTCTGGTTCACGGCATCATATGATCTGCATTCATCTTGAAGGAACTTCGAGAGACTCAATGCCAATGTCAATGGATCTTGTAGGTTTGAGGTCATTAGAGGTTGATTTCTCTAAAAACTTTCGGGACAAAACTCCAGTTTTTATGACATGTTTTGAAGCCATACTCAGGCAGCACTCAGGCAGAGAAACATGTAGAAATAAGCATGCAAAAGAAAGCAAGCAGTGCTATATGTGCACAACGATTCAGTTCATGAGAGCGCCATGTCTGAGCCTCAAGGAATCAAGTCATTTTAGCGGCCAATCAAGGAATGTTGCAGTCTACAGCGACAATAGATGATCAAGGCAGTCTGACCTGCTGTTCTTGGCTTTTCACAAGAAAAGGCCATCCCCAAGTGGAGCCACTGTTAGCCTCCTATTGCAATAGGGGTTCATATTTCATGATTGACGGTTTGCATGCCAAATATGTCATCTTTTTATTACTGCAAAGGTTCCATATTTCCAGAGAGTTTCATTTAGATAATTCATTCAAATTTTGAAGAGTTGTTCAGTCAAGGGAAGGCCAAATAGTTTAAACTTGGCTTCCCTGGGTTTCAATTGCTTGCTTTAGAATATAGAGATGAATATCTGGCAAAACAAGCTTAAAACTTGGCGGATTGGTAAATAGGTAGAGAAACCAGGGCGCTCATCAGCTTAATCTGAGCCCTGGAAGAGACAAGGGTCGATTTAGATAGGAGGATAGCTAAAAGAAAGGTTGAAAGGTTGGGTATGCTAGTTCAAGGGCACCCAAACGAAAAGAAGAAAAAATGTTAGGAGAGTAGGTCGGGTAGGTAGCGTTGTGGTGGCAGAATCATGGCTTGGGATCCGTTTCATTTTTATGTTCTCAAGCATGTTATCCGTTCGCATCTCAAGCATAAGGCAGTTTCAATTTGGAGGAGCTCAAGCGAGGCATGTCTAAATTTCCCTTTTTCCCTCAAAACACTCGCTAACTTCCCCTAATCTGCTTAAAAAGTCCTGTTTCCCCTTCAAAAGCCTAAGATTCCCATCCTTAGCGCTCTCTGATCAGATTACATATTAACTTCTAACTTATTATCTAAATCCCATTTATTCTTCCCTCCCCATACTAAAAACATTATACGAGATCCCCCTAAATACATATCCCCTCCATTGGTTGAAATATAACCATAACTAGCTCAGTATTTTCTGCTACTACTACAAAGGACTATCAACCTTTAGTTCTATTTTTAATGGTTTTGAAAGAGATGATGCTAAATCAAAGCAGCTCTTCTCGATGTTATAAAAGTCAGGGACAGAAAGATAGAGGAGCTCAAAAGACAAATGAAGTGCTCTCAGCAGAAAAAAGTCCCATAGTCAATTCCATCAAAGTGCATGAAGACAAAATTTCAAGGCTTATGGAGGAGAATGAAAATAACAACTTGGCTCTTCAGCAGGCATGCACAAAATTGGAACTTGCAGATTCAAAATTAGATGACCGAGACAGAGACATGGCAGAATTGCAACAGAAAGTATTGGTCAAACAACCACCATTTTTGGTTTCTTTCAGGCCAGCTGCTTCAGCTAAAGATCAAAGAACCTCTAAAGGCATCAAAGAGGGTGGACATGTGATAGTTTCCAGGGTGGTTTGATCCAAGAGAAAGGCTATTACTTATAAAAGGTGCACTGTAACAAGTTGTTTCTATGTTTGGGAAATTACCGGTAATTTTTGGTCCAGTAGCATTATCCTCTTTTGGATTGGAAGTGCAGAATTTATCCCTTATCTTGCAACTCTCCTTTCAAGTAGGTGCCTCAGTATAATATGGCATGTGACTGTTTTCTTGACCCTCAGCTTCACTACTTTCCATGAGTTTTGCCATGGCTGGAGAATGGTGAAATTTCTGTGTCATCATCTGCAGAATAATAATCTATTGTCCCTCCAGATACAATGCCTTTCAGATGGAAGCTTGAATTTGTGCCATAGAAAATTATTTCACTCATAATTTTCAGAGTTTTGCTAGTGATTTATGTCGAGTTGGATTCTGCCACAACTGTAAAAAAAAAAAAAAAGAGCTTTTGGAATTGTGCGGGTTAATAGCTGAGTCCGGACTTATTTTTAGAGCTGTTGGAGTTTTGTGGTTATTCCAAAAGAATGGTTTCATGGAGATGCATTTGGACTTAATCTGGAGAATATTGTTCAATTGGGTGGATTCAAGTGTCACAGATGTCGAAAGAAGAGTGGACCATTGTGTCCACATACTGGAAGGGATTCCTTTGTCAAGAGAAGAAAGCTGTGAGTCAAAAGATCCCAAAAGAATGTTAATAGGGATCATTTTGAGAATTTCAATAAAGCAGGCAGTAAGCCTTTGGCTATAATTCATGGCAAGCCTGGACATGCTTCAAATGAACTTCCGACAATATGAGATTGTGTAGAATAGAAGTTTGCGATGGTTAAATTGGAACCTGGTTTGGAACATTCTTGTCAGGTTTCCCTATCAAGTGACCACCAATACATTGCAGAATCAAAAACATGCAAGCAATCAGAATCTATTCCTCTAGTTGGCGCAGAAGATTTGTCTCCTCAAGTAGACTGGGAATTTTCTATTAATGATTGTCTCCGTGACGATCAACAAGTTGAGTTTAAAGAACCATTGTTTGAATGTATGGAACCTTATTCAGACAGTCCCGTCATCAGAGTCGCCTTTGGCATGATTGGCTCTACAAAGCAATTCATATATATCTCAAGGCGCATCCACAAATGTCGAATCAAGAACGAAAAAATATATGCAGAACGCTCAACTTTCAAAAGCTATCGAAGCAAATATGCGTTCACGCTGTTCAGAACGATCTGCTACCTCTGCGTATGATAGTCCAGGCAACGTTCATGCATCAGTTGCACGCACATTTTGCTTTCAACAGCTTCCAAGGTAATGATATCAACAAAGCAGACGAGCATTTACCTGCAGTGGTGCCAAAAATTCCTTCCAAAGGCATCGACAATACTAATTTCTGTCAAAATCAAAATGGTAGTTTGTCCGCTGGCTACACTCTGAGGCGCGGCGAAGCTTTCCGTCAGGAAAACCATTTGAATGTTGATTTTCACGAAACGAGCAGCAGACTAAGAAAATTAGAAGAGGAAATAGCCCAGATCAGAATCAACCTGCAGGCTTCATTGAGAAAGAATAATGTTTATGATATGGACGACATTGGATTGTCTCAGAGACACGAACAAAAGAAATATATTGTAGTAGAAGAAACTAAAGAAAGACCTCCACAGCTTGAGAAATTTCCAAAGGTGTCCAGTAGGTCGGTTTCTTCAATGTGTTTGAAACAACCGACATTGGTGCATAAGGGCTGCGGCAGTACTGGATTTACGGGTACATTTGTGAGGTCGATGCAGAAATTGAGTTTTAAAACAAGCAAACAAACTGTGGAAGACAGTAGCAATAATCAAGTGTGTGAATTAACACAGTCCTCTGCAAAATTGAATGCCCGGTACGGCGGCGAAGCAACATCAGCACACCGACAAAGAGTATCAGTTACGAATATCAGCATGGGAATTTAAAACACGAAGCTAGATGGCAGCAAAGGGATAGCGCAAAGAGAAATAGAGCAGCTCAGAGCCATCAAAGCTCACCAGCGCATATTAAAAAATCTCGAAGCCACATAAAAGCAGCAGAACCGCCTGAACGATACAGACAGAAGTATTCAAAGCGCAGCCCTCAGTTACATAACTTAAGCTGCCAGCTGCCTCATCGCAGCTCTGTTTAGATAAATATGTATTAATTCCCAGCCCAGCGATGAGTTAAAGACATTTAATTCATAGATATTTTTCCAGATATGATCTAGAGATATTTGTTTGATATTTTCCCTATGACACCTGTTCAAGGGAAGGATGTAAATCTTTCACTATATAAACCACCCCATAGTCAGTCTTAAGGGAGGAGAAACAAGTAAGAATTGGTCGATAAACTCTGATAGAGATTGGTTGTGTACATCTAGTACGATTCATTAATCAAAGACTGCGGGAGTTTTCTTGGAAATGGACTGTGTGCTGTGTCTTGTTGTTTGAAGGGGGCCTTACAGAATTCTAAAGCTACCACATAACTCAATAAGTGCCTCTAATCTCTGTTTTTCTTTATGTTTCACACTCATGATATGCTCATATCGCCATCTAAATAGCAGATAGAAAGATTAGTCTAGAATTTGCTGAGCCACACTCTATGCTCAAGGTCTGCTATTTTTTATGTTTTCTTCTGAACTGGTAATGAATGTTGATTCCCTTTGCCTCTTATCTCGATGAATCCACCCATGTTTTGGCATTTATGCAAGAAATTTTTTATCACCTCCTAGATAGAGCTTTCTTCACCTTCATGCTGATATCCTAAAATAACGATTTTCTTTTGTGCTTCTCATCTCCTTAAAGCTTCCAATCCAGCTGGTTTGCGTTGTATCATTGAAAGTTTGTTGGATGAGAGATCAAAGATTATGAAAAGGATCAGATAATGGACTGTCCACTATGCTTTCCTTTTCTTTTTTAAAAAAATGATGAAGGATGATCAACAAATTCTCACGTTGTCATATGGACTAATAAAATATCTCTTGTCGGTATAATATCAATTCACATATATTGGTTTCATTATCACTAAATTTTTGCAAACGTTCTATATGTTTTGGTTTTGAGTGAGAGCTTTAATATGAATACCTCACGGAGCATATTAGTTCTTTCTCACCCATGTATGATTGTTA
This sequence comes from Pinus taeda, assembly GCA_000404065.3. Classification (NCBI taxonomy): domain Eukaryota; kingdom Viridiplantae; phylum Streptophyta; class Pinopsida; order Pinales; family Pinaceae; genus Pinus; species Pinus taeda. The sequence goes on along the minus strand of APFE031379359.1, from coordinate 25,323 downwards.
TTTAGAATATCTTAATTGTTCCTAGATAGAATCCATTCACTATTTTCGATTGCAGAAAGGAGGACTAATCAACAATTGGCCTTGCAACAATTTACACTAAATTTTTGCAAACGTTCTATATGTTTTGGTTTTGAGTGAGAGCTTTAATATGAATACATCATGGAGCATATTAGTTCTTTCTCACCCATGTACGATTGTTATTTAGGAAATCCTAATTGTTCCTAGATAGAATCCATTCACTATTTTTCGATTGCAGAAAGGAGGACTAATTTACAATTTGGCCTTACAACAATTTACACTACATTTTTTGCAAACGTTCTATATGTTTTTGTTCTGACTAAGAGCTTTAATATGAATACCTCATGGAGCATATTAGTTCTTTGTCACCCATGTATGATTTTTATTTAGGAAATCTTAATTGTTCCTAGATAGAATCCATCCACCTTACCTCGGTCAACCGGATCAAAGATATCTTAGTTGACTTACATCTCTGACCTCCACTTCATCCTTTTTTAAACCCGAATAATTGTTTCATGAGCAGTTATCTGCTCCATATCCCCCTCGTGACCAAGAAAAACACACCAGCAGTCCCGCTCCTCTGACTCCATGCCCAATGGTTTGAAATTCATCGCACGATGCATTACCTCTCTGCTTGAAGCCATTCTCTTCTCACCAAAAAAAACAAAACCCCTTCTACTCAATAACTAGCCTAAGATCACCCTAAACAAAGCTAAATTATGAAGAGAGAGCCCTCTCTGACTGCAGGCAGGCTAGGACCCGCAGTCCAAAGATTGGTCTAGTGTTACCTTGGTCGTATCCCTTAAGGAGCCAAGGGACAACCTGAGCATTAACATAATGGCGACTCCGCTGGGGACCTGAATCATTTTGTTCATCACTGTAAACCCCGTTTTCTGGAGAAAGTGCTCATTTTCTTCAGAACTTTCCATGTTTAGTTCTGATCTTTGATGGTGGACAGAGATCAGGCACTTCAAAGTTAAGGCATCCACCTGGCGACTCCACTTCATTTTCAATCAAGACTCCACTGAGGAATGAACCAATTCTACAACCAAATAGTCCATATTCCAAAGCATTAACAGTAAGATAGGATGACCAGGTTCGTGGAAGATCTTTCATTTGATAAAGCTTTAGATGAATTCAGGGAGAGTTTATCAGAACTTCAG
>APFE031379359.1:6882-22199 GCA_000404065.3 Pinus taeda | reverse complement strand
TGTACATTCAAGAAGAATGTTGGATGGGGTTTGGGGTTTTGTATCCCAACCTTGGCAATGGCAATAGCACTCTCCGTTTTCATGTGTGGGACAAGATTGTACCCAATTGAAAAAACCATGTGTTCAGAAGGATAGTTTTTGTGAAGGAGCTGGAAAAGAAGTTAGGAAAGCTTTGATGAATCTTTGTACATTGCTTGCCACACGGTATGCAAAGCATCTGCAACAACTGGAAGAGGAGCAACCTCTAGACAATGATAATGCAGGAATCTCAAAAGGTCTTGTAAGATCATTGGCTAGAAGTACTTGTGTTCATAGTCATAATGCCTCTACTAATCCTAGCCAGTTGTATGCCCCGTGGGATGATTTTGAAGAACCAAGTATTGCAGCTGCAGTTGATGAGGTTATGAGATGCAAATCCATGGCTAAGTTAACTATAGTGAAAAGGTCTGGGGATTCTGCCTCATATGTGACAAAATGGTCTGAGTCTGTTTCATCAAAAAAATTAACTTCCAATGTTCCTATAGATAACGGTGTTGATCCTGCTTGTGGTGTCCAACATGAACATTCTTCTGCAGTGAGTACACATAATGTATCTTCCTCTACATCTACATGTGTGACACTTGAGGTTAATGTGGGATCCACGGGTTGCATGGTGGCTTCCTACTCTACTGATGAGCATCCACCAGGTCGAGTGAATATTGGAGGAGGTAGAACGAGGGCAAATCGTCGTCGAATACCAAAGAAGGTGCAGAAATTGCTTCATAATGAGGATCTCAGTACTGAAAAACTAGTGCATAAGTCTGCTGCAGTGGTAAATGCCGTGGAACTCATCAAGCTTGTTTTCCTGAACTCCTCAGCAGACACTGAGGTACCCAAGGTGTTAGTGGATACCCTCCGGCGTTATAATGAATTTGATGTCTTTGCAGCCTTCAACTTTCTTATAGCACATGGACTTGTGGTTGTTGGTCATGGTGTTCAACCAATTGTGCTTTCGCCAAAGTTTTTCCATAATGCTTCTACATCGCCTTTTCCAATAGGGACAGGAGAAAAATCATCTAAATTTGCAAATTGGCTAGATCACATTGAAAAAGAGCTAGAGGAGGACTGGATAAGCCTTCCAGCAGAACACCACTGTGGTGATCTTTTCCATCTTTTTGGTCTAGTATCTTCTAGGGAGATTGTTATTGCACCAAGTCTACCTAATGCAGGAATTGGGGAGGTTGATGATCCTAGGGGATTGAAGCGTAAAATAGACAAAGATAAAGCAAGTCGAGATCCACAGTTTATAAAACCAAAGCTCCCATGGCCAAGAGAGAGAGGGGTTTTCCTGGGATTCAAGTGCTTATGCATCATGCGGCAATTCCCATGAAGGAAACTATTACTAGATATTTGAATGATAAGGACCAGAAAAAAGACAATGCAGGTGGACAAGTTGATCATTGTGATTTACAGTCTGGACTGAGCATGGTAAATGCCAATTGTAACATTGAATCCAACCATTCTTGTGATCATTTAGAAAATTCAAATTCATCACACATAAATTCTCATGTATTGTCGTTGGAAGCTCTTGTAAATTTTGCAGAAGCCTGTGTCTCCCCAAGAATCATTGAGGGAGATCAGCCTGATATCTTTGAGCCTGAATGGTTTGAGACAGCCTTGGATGCCATTGAGAAAGCTGGTAATGAAGGGTCGAGTTTGGAGCTAGTTGCACAATCTGTTGGAACCGATCCTGATAAGAATTTCTGGGTCAGATATCAGATGGCAGTAGTATTTGGTTGCACACTGGCTCATGCGGATGTTATGGACATGTTGCGTTTTCATAAATTTACTATTGACCATGCATGGACTACTGATTATGGATCTTCAGATAAGGAAGACGAATTTCATTGGCTGATTAAATACTCACCATTGCATAATGTAAAAACACCATGGGACAAATTGGGACAGAATTTACAGTATCCTGTGACAGCAGATCATGACGACCGTGTTGTGCCACTCCACTCTTTGAAGCTCCTAGCAACGATGCAATATGTTATATGTAAGAGCGTGGAGAATAGTCCATAGACCAACCCCATTATTGGCCGAATTAATACCAAATCTGACCATGGTGCAGGAAGGCCAACCCAAAAGCTGATTGACGAAGCAGTAGACAGATATGCATTCATGGCCAAAGTGGTCGGTGCATCATGGATTGACTATGTATCCAAGAGCTCACTGGAGACGGAGTTCTTCACTGGATATGGTGAAGCAAACCGATACCAGATACAGGAGGTTGTTGGCAAGGGAAGCTATGGTGTAGTAAGTTCTGCGATTGATACTCATACTGGTGAGAAAGTGGCAATTAAGAAGATTAATGATGTATTTGAACATCTATCTGATGCCACATGCATTCTGAGAGAAATCAAGCTACTTAGACTGCTTCGCCATCCAAACATTGTTGAGATTAAGCACATTATGCTTCCTCCATCTCGACGGGAATTCAAAGATATATATGTTGTATTTGAGTTGATGGAGTCTGGTCTTCACCAAGTTATTAAAACAAATGACGATATCACACCTCAACACTATCATTTCTTTCTGTATCAGCTTCTTAAAGCTCTAAAGTACATTCATACAGCAAATGTATTTCATCGTGACTTGAAGCCAAAAAACATTTTGGCAAATGCTGACTGCAAATTGAAAATATGTGACTTTGGGCTTGGTCGTGTCTCCTTCAATGATACTCCATCTGCCATTTTCTGGACGGATTATGTGGCTACCAGGTGGTATCGAGCCCCTGAGCTTTGCGGTTCTTTCTTTACTAAGTACACTCCTGCCATTGATATCTGGAGCATAGGATGCATATTTGCTTAAATGCTTACAGGAAAGGCATCGTTTCCTGGGAAGAATGTTGTACATCAACTAGATATCATGACTGATTTGCTTGGCACTTTGTCAACAGAAACACTTTCTAGGATCCGCAATGAGCAAGCCAGAAGATACTTAAGTAACATGCGGAAAAAACAACCAACACCCTTCTCACAGAAATTCCCAAATGTAGATCCACTTGCTCTTCATCTGCTTGAGCGTATGCTTGCATTTGATCCAAAAGACCGACCTACAGCAGAGGAAGCATTAGCAGATCCATATTTCAATGTTTTGGCAAAAGTTGAGCGTGAACCTTCAACACAGCCTATTTCAAAGCTGGAGTTTGAGTTTGAAAGGAGAAGATTAACAAAGGATGCCATGATATTGAAAGGAGTAAAAGAAGATTGTGTGTTCCAAGCCTTTGACAAGTTTGGCAGGGATAGAGAAATAGTACAAGTCAAATGGTGTTGAGCTGAAAGTAGATCCCACGATGAAAATTCCATTTCAGTTTAAAGAGTATCAGAGCGCCGAAAAGAGTATCAGACAAAAGAAATATCAATACAACAGTTATGACGCAAGAGCACCAAAAGGTCAAAGAGTATCACTAGAACATAATCAAAGAGTATCACTAGGACCACCGTTCGACCATTTTGAGGCTGCTCTCTCATACGCAGCCCTCAGTTGCATAACTTCAGTTGCCAGCTGCCCCAGAACACCTGTTTTAGATATTTTATGCATTCATTTCCAGCACAACTTAGTATTAAAAAACTTTATTGCTACAGATCTCTTTGGGATCTGTTTTGTTAGATATTTTTCAGTGATTTTTCACTTGACAGCGGCTCAAGGGCCAGCATGTAAATATTTTCTATTTAAACAACCCTCTAGACTGTTTTATGAGTGGGAGTTGGTTGGTTGATAATCTCATTTGAGATTTGCGTTGTATGCTTTGAGAGATTTAATGAACAGAGATTGCTGGAATACCTTGTGTTTGGACTGTTTAATGTGGATTTGATGGCTGAAGAATAGATTACAGGATTCTTGTGCTTCTTCATGGAACAATAAGTTTTTCTCACCTGTGTTCAGTTGCTATGTTTGCTATATCATATCTGTGTCATGATCTAAAATTGCAGGAAGAAAGAATAGCTCAGATGTCACATAGTCATGCTCTGTCTTCAATTCCTGTTATTTCTCTATGTTTTCTTCTGAAGTAGTTATGAATATGAATACTTATTCGTTCATATCTACACTAGTTCCTCCATATATGAATATTGTTTAGGAATTTCTTAATTTCTCCTATATAATGTTCACTCACCTTCCCTCTGTTAGCATAATGAAAGCTACTTAGCTGTCTTTCATTCCCTGACATCCATTTCATCCTCATTCAAGCCTGATATTATTCCTTGTTTAACTATTATGCTCTGTAGTTCCTTCTTTGCCAAAGAAAACACACCAGCAGCCCTTAATCCTTGACTCCATGTCCAATGCTCTAAACTTCTTACGCTTCGCATGCCAACTCTACCTGAATTGATCATCCATCCCACCAAACTCAAACAAAAACCCATGTGCATCATATCTAGCCTGAAATCATTCCCTAAACAAAGCTAAATACCAAAGAGAGAGCCCTCTCTGACTGCTGGTAGGCTAGGACCGGCAGTCCAAAGCTTGGTATGTGGTTACCTCGGCCATATCCCTTAAGGAGCCAAGGGACAACCTGAGCGATAACACCTGCCACCCTATAATGACTGAAATGAGACAAGTGTGCAGATTCCCGTACCAGGGAAAACGATCCATGATACAATATGATTTACAATGATTATGACCAAATACCCAATCGCACTATGACTTGCAACCCAACCATGACATCATCCCAACAGAGATTATTATACGTCTCAATACTTCCTTTTGGACTCTAGGCAGATTGACTCTTTTACAATAATGACTCTTCCAATGATGACACTTTTAAAAATGACTCTTTTAAAACTTTACAATGATGACTCTTGGCATTTACACTTCTTCACAATATACGGATGGTTGTCATGTCTTCAAAGGATGTCCCGCTGCAATGGTTCCTTTGATTTGATACTTCTGCTCTTGAATTATTTCTTGAAGTTGTACTTGAATCTTCTTCTACCTGCATGCAAAATTTTCCCCGCGAAACCAATCCCAAAACAATACAAAATACCCTTCAACTTACCTCTGCCTACAAAACACATGTAAGTGCATAATAATGAATAAATACAAATTAAAAATTACAATGCATACCTGAATTGTGCTTGTCACTTTTTTTGTTGACTTGTTGCAATAGTAGACAAAGACTCCCACTCTTGAAATAGGCGTGGACTCTATGCAATACTATATCCAAAACTGACCTAAATATATATACAATAAAAATTGATGACATACCCTAGACTTGTGATAGACCAAGTTCTAAGTACAACAACGGAGACCATTCTATCAATTATGAACTTACAACATCATATATATTTATAAGACTTGGTGTAGCATCAAGAATATGTAACATCAAATGTGTAGTATCAAGAATAGAACATCTGAAATGTGGTAACAAAACTAACTGTGACATATAGAGACATAGAGATATAACTGAGACCTTGTATGTACTTACGTTTTCCTCAAAAAACAAATGTCATCGATGATACTCATATTTCAAATATAAAAATTAATCATACATACCTTGCTTAGGAGACTTACCATTGACTATTGATGTGTGGTCCTTACTGCAGTGATCCTTGAATGCATGCTTTTTCTTTCCTTCTAGTAGCTCAATATTGAATATGTTGTATCTATGTAATTTCATATCTCTAGGGTCTGAAATTTAGTCTTGTGATAGCTCTATGAGTTCTCTTTCCAACCCCACAGGTATGATCAAGATTGGATATTTCAACAAAGAGTTACGCCCAATCTCCCACGATGACCTGATTATAGACTAGTTCAGTAGAGCGAACTTGTACGAAGTGACATGTGTCACTATTGCTATCTTCGACCCTAAAAACCCTACTCAACAAACTACTGTCCATCCTATTTTTGTAACTATTTACGAAATTTGAATCCAATCCTCAAAGAGAAATTTATGACCATTTTCCCAACGTCACCTGTTTTACATGGAATTCAGGAGCCTGCAAAATCCCTAACTTCCTCATATCGTATCTCCGCAAATATAGAGAACCAAAATCTTAAATTTGGTCACGAGTTTCATCCAGACATCGGCTCAAATGGGTTTTAATTTCAGCTTTGCAACAAAAATGTTATAGCGAAAATTCCACGATGACCTTTTTGAAGCCACAAAATCCTTACTAGAGGATGATCTGAGGGTCGTTATTTATATGAATGTCTTGAGTTGAGAGGGAATTTAAAAGAAGGCACAGGAAGTAGTGAAACTCCTAAAGGTAGTAAACAGAGAAGTCAATCATCTTCAACAGTGGGCTTCCAAGTATCAATATGCTCTACAACATTTGGAGAAGAAAGACAATATTGTCGCAGGGATGGATAGAGATCAGTTGAGACTGCACCAACAAAACTACATGAGTCTTGGAGAACAATCGACTAGTGTTGTTGTTGCTTATAATCGACTGCAAAATGGTTTTGAGTCTCTAACATTGAATAATGGGATGCCTTCGATAGGTACACTTGAAGCAATCAGAGGTAGAGATATCATCTTCCTAGAGATTAGGTAATACATTAAACAAATCAAGCAGGAAACAGAACAGGAAGGCTTGGTAACCAAGGAAATTATTCTATAGTACACCATTGCACTGGTCAAAGATCATATGAAACTTTCATGGCTGTGGAATAATGTGTAATCAAACTCCAAGAACATATTGAAGGAAGCACTGGAGGTGAAGATGCGCTACATTGGGGACTTGCCATTTCGTGTCAAAGCCATCTCCACGAAGTTCAGAGTTTGACACACTTACCTTACAGCTGAGCTCCATGAGGAAACAAATGACTTATCAATTTGATGAGTCTTTGTCCCATTATCAATTTCTTCTTATATAGTCATTGTCTCATTTGTAATTTGTCTTATGTAATAAATGATTTGTAATGAAGTCTAAAAGACACGTGGAATGTGAATAACCACACATTGGAATGTAATGAGTCGTACATAGAATATGAATAGTCATAGAAATCCAAGAGTCACGAGGAAGTTCAAAGGTCATTGTTACTTGTTATAAATAGCTCCTCATAACTCAAGAAAATGGCTTGGATTCTAGAGGTTTTGCCTTGGCTCCCCTTGTAATACATGTGAGACAAATCATTCTTTGGAGAAGCAAGTTGTGGCTTCACGTTTCACTATTGGATACAATGTATCATCTATGTAATGGTATACTCGGGATCTTGCACTCTTAATCACAATCTCAATGAGCCAAGATTTCTTCATAAATGTATCATAGATATAGTAGGACTATTCTTGTTATGTTTATGGTATATGTCATTTTAATCACATACTAAGTTAATGAAATAATTCGTTGCTTAGCTATGATTATTTTAATAAATTTTGTTATGCTTTAATGATTGTTGTTTATTATGTGGACTAATCCACAGGAATTCAACAATCCTTTATATTTTTTCTCGGGTCCCCCTTTAGGAAAATACTATTACTTTTCTAACAGGTGGCTCGTTTTCCCTACCAGTCGTGGAAGTATCCCATGTACACCTTACATTGGATGTCTCACAAATCTCACATTCTTGTTGCCCCATAGAGGTGTTGTGTTCTCTTGTGTTTGAATAGGTGATGGATACTGATCTTCTTGTTTTTTCCATTAGATTTCATTTTCATTTTTATTGTATTTATTTATTTATTTTATGTGGCTCATGAACCTTGGAGATTGGTGACTGCTACATCCATGAAATATTTGTACTAGGCAAATCCACCTAAAGGGATCACTTCTTGCTCGCTCAACCACAAATTCTAACCCTAAGAGAGTTGATATAATTCAACCTATGACCTATTGAGTGAAAATCGGATTTAATGACAAGGAATCGACCAATTGATCTAATCGTAGAGGCTATATTATTTTTAATGAATTTCATTTCTAACAATTAAATTTATCCTAAGATTAATATTCTTTGTCATTGAGGAACTAATACACTATGTGGAAGTAAGAAACTAGGGTCTCCCCACTTATTTGTTTTGGTTTTGTAGGTAAATGAGTCTGAGGGTTCTAAACTACTTTAGAATGGGACGTTATTAGCTCAAGGTCTTGATATTTTTCTACACAAAGACAAAAGTTAAAGACGCCACATAGAGAGGGTTGCTCCCAAGGAAAATTGAAAGTTGTAGGATGGATTAAGTTAAGATGCGGGCATTTTCCAAAAGGACCAAGCCAACTCCCTAGACAAGAACCAAATATAGTGACTTAAAGATTCCTCAAATTTCCTTTATTCTTCTATAATTAGAGTAGGGATTTTCTTGCTAGTTTTTACTATCATATCAATTTACAACAAGTTATTTGTTGGGGGAGCTAATTAAATGACTAGATATAAACCCCAAAACAAGTTATTATGTCTTGCACTTTATACTTGTATATAGCCTTCTAGTTATATATTACTAGGTTAAAAGGGATTTATGTTTGTTGGACTTATATTTTCAACCACCCAAAACAAGTTCTACAGGCCTATAAGTGTTTTACACTAGAACTTGTAATTTTTCAAGTCTATATCAATTTATAAGCAATATTTTCATGTTAGAGATGAATTAATTGTATTTTCCAACCATTTAAACTATAAAATAATATTCTAAATTTTTTTGGGTTAATTAACATATCATAGAAATCTAAAATTCATTTTTTTTTTTCAATCTATATTCATTAGAGAGGAGCCCTCAAATCCTCTATAATCACCCTCTAGACATTCCATATCTTGGGGTAACTCCTAGAGGTCCTATTCACATAGTATATTGGTTAATTGAAAAAAATAGGTTGTTGTCCTTGTGTTTTTATGTAGGTTTTATAGGTTATCCTTTAGGACAACAACAAATTTTAACTAATAATTCCTTCACCATACTTGAAAATCGATAAATAATCACATATTTGATTAGAGTAACTTCAATGGCTTAAAATCCATAGGTTACATGGTATATCATTGAATTAATTTAGGTACTAATATCTACTGTTATATTTTTTTCTCTATTTTAGACTAAGAACTCCTCCACCTGAATGACTACATCTGAGGAATTGGACATAAACTGAAGTTGCTAGTGGATATTTAGGGAGTCCTTTCATGGTTGTTTAGTGGGTGTTGGGCCTAAATAATGAGGGATTGGACCAAGGTGATTGTGTGTCCCTGCCTTGTATGTGCTCATCTAGCAAGGTTTTCAGGACCTTAGTGACCTTGCTAAAAGGATTTGTAGCAGGGATTCAACCCCAAAGATCAATAACATTTTCGATATTTCAATATATCTTCAAATAATCAATGTTTTTAAGTGATAGTAGTATCATCAAAAATATATTTGAGAGTACTAACACTTCCAACCTATATCCATACTTCATTTGCAAAATTTGAGGCTTGTGGTTGGCCCTCAAGTGGGCCCTAGCTTGCTGGAATCTGCATTTTTCTACAAAAATATAGGTTTGAAAATCCATAACAACAAACAAAAATTCACTTCTAGCCACATACAAGGACATAATCAAGGTTAATCATCTCCATGTTGCTAAGGGTTGTTTCACGCTGAATATTGTGCTTCTTCCAAGGTATTTTTCATCAACTTTATTGAGTGTTCTGATTGTTTGTCTACATTTGCTTACACTTGAATATCATTTTTATATTTGCAATAATTTAAACTAACTCCTAGACACCATCACACAATAAATATGTATAGGCACTAGTCTACTGATCTTGCTATGGAGTGTTTGTTTTGTGTAGAGAAGCCTCTTGTGGCATTTTAGGACTTGGCCTATATAGTGAGGACTTGCACCGAGGTGACAATGGAAATTTGTCCTTAGTAGTGATCCAATATCATCCTATCAAACCTTTGCAACAGTATTAATTCAGATAGTAACAAGTCTTATCTTGTAAACACTAATAAGAGTTATAGTGGAGAACATTCTCTTGATTTTTTCCTAAAAACTTGCTAAAGAAAATAGGAGGATCTTCTAGGGTTAGTAGCGGCAGCCCTAGCTATCAACCTATAAGAGGCTTTCCTAAGGTTAATAGTGGAAAACCTTAGGTATCATCCTATTAGTTCTTGGACACTCCCTATAGAAAAAATCTGACCTCACACAAACAAGAATGCCCAAGGAAAATACTAAGTGAGACACCAAATACACTTGGATTAATCACTCCCCACTTCAAGATTAAAAAAACAAAGTCGAGGGGTTGGTCCCTTGGGCTTATCCTAAGTTTTTTTATTGTGGTTGGTAACATGGAGAAACAAGAACTAAGGAAAGCTAACTCACAGCCAACGGATTATTCCTAGAGATTAACCTTTTTCTTGCAATGCTAGCCCAAATAAACCCAAATTGGACAAATCGATAATATTTGGAGCAAGGTAAAGAAAACCTCAATAGCGAGGTTTAGTGATCACTTGATTTGATTTTAACATTTTCATATGAGTATAAGTGGCTTGATTATTGCAATGTGCAATCTCTAATTAAATGAAAGAAGCTTTCTCATGTATAAGTAAATTTTTTATACCAAATGTGATCACATGTCATAAAAAATATGCCAATCACCATACACTATGAAAGAGCATTGTATTGTTCACTTTAAAGGTGTGTGTATACGAAAATTATTCTTAACTTGATTCCTATGAATTGAAAAGTGAAATGTTGCTTGATAAAATTAACAATTGAGACATAAATTGTATATTTAATTGTATTTGTTGTAAGTGTAACACCCATGGTCATCATGCTTGAATCTCCACACTAATTATATTTGTTGTTAGAAACTAAGAGTGATTTAAACAAAAATTAATTATCTTCATGCACCCTGTGTTCAAGATCATTTATAACATATTATGCTCAGATCAAATTGAAATTGCAAATCTAAACATGAAACCAACCAATAAATTTATAAATAAAGTGCTAGAAATTAAAGAATATTAAGTCCAAAAATTCCACATTGTGAACATTATTTATCAAGGATTTTTATCTCGTTTTTAGCCTCAATTTTTTAAGAGAAATTCACTTATTATCAATTTGTTATGTGTATGGGTAGCAAGGAAAATACTAAAGAAATTTTAATTTTAATTATAGAATTTAAATGAAACTTAATTGCAAAAAGTTTAAAATTAAACTAGCAAGCTAAGAACCATTGTAGAATTTTAAAGTAGAAAATTAACAAGCTAAAATGTATAAGAAAATTGCATGCTCCACTAGAATTTGATTAAGCTGTAACCATTTAGTTTAACCATTCATTTCAATCTTCAAAATATTAGTTGAAGCAAAATATAAATGATCTATAAAAAAAACTGAGCAATGAGTTCATTAGATCATCTAAATTCCATTCCAAGCTAATGTAAAAATGGTAAATAAGTAAAATTTGTACACATGAGGGAAGATATAGTCAAGATAACGATAACTCTAGATGTAAAGGTCAAAAAAATAAATAAAAGAGTGGATGAGGTCAAAAGGAGTGGAGCGCCACTAACTACAATCCATGTTTTAATCAAATTTATATGTTCAATACAAATGGCATATAACTAAAAGTTGTATACGAGGGAAGATATAGTCAAGATAAAGATAAATCTAGATGTAAATGTCAAAAAAATATATAAAAGAGTGGATGAGGTCGAAAGGAGTGAAGCACATGATCTTGAGCGACCAAGAAGAAGTCAAAGAGGGGAGAGGTCCACAAAAATGGATCATATATATAGGACAAAATCAAATCAGTCTAAGAGAGAAAATCATAATCAAATGATAAGTAGATGGGAGAGAAAAAAAGGTGGAGTGTTTGATTAAATGAGGTCATTCATATGAGAGGAGAGAGAAAAATATGGTCAAATGATTGTGTGATGAGGTGGCACATGGAGGAAAGAGATAGAGCACTCTAGCAAAAGGGGGAAAGAGTCAAAAGGGTGAATCACTCTAGGAATGGAGGACTAAAATAATAATTGAAAGTGAGAACCAAGTCATATAGGCCTAGCACTACCTCTCAAGTACTCAAAGCAAGTAACACATCATGTTGAGTCCAATGTATGGGCGGCCAAATACCCCCTTCTAAAAGATTTGGAAAATTGTAGAAAACTACAATATCTCTCTCAGGTGTAAATATATATACATCAAACAAGGTACATGCTTCAGACATGTACCAATATACAATATAGAATAATTATAATGATTCCAAGTGTACATAAGTGTTGACGTAGACCTCTGGTGATGATGTGGCAACCAATTCACCATCCATGTTTGCATGACAAGGCCCCAATGCATGGTCATGCATCCCAAGAAACTTTGATATATATCCCAATGTAGTCAAATATGGTTGTATGTAGATATATAGATTCCAAAGCATGTGCATGAATCACCAAGAACTATAAATGTACCCCAAGGCATGGTACATGTATCTCAATGCATAGCTCCAACCCTATAATAGCACATGCAACTCCAACTATTATTTACTCATTAGCATCAATTATATATGATAACACAACTACCTTAGTCGATGTTACCTACTTTCTTAAAATTAACCAAGTGAGACAACCTTACTCCTCTAACATGTATCTTTGGGCTAGGGCATAAGGTATTTCCCATGTACTCTTGGTTAAACTAGGCAAATGATTGTTAGTTTTTGTAGCATCAAATAGGTGTTCTACTCTCGACTTTGGTCAGAGAGGATAAGGAACACACGATCTCCAAAGCCCAGAAAAAGTTTCAGGAGAAAACACCTAGATATGGCTCAATTAAGTTAATCGGTCAATAATTAAATATTTCTTAATTCTAACATAGGAAAAGTGATTAATTAACATTATATCATTGAGAAAGGTGAGTTTTTTCTAGAAACTCACATGGATCAATTTAGAGATGATCTAAGTTGTTGATGGGGATTTAATTATGGCCATTGGTGAGCCAATGAGAGATTATAAGGAGAGGTTGATGGGGTTGGAGATATATACACCAAAGTAGTGAGTTTCCTTGGAATATCAAGCTACCCAGTTGCAGAAGTCGAGCAGGGACAAGAGTTCGAGCGAGAAGGAATTAGAGGTGTGAGGGAGATCAGTGGCAGGATTCCATAGGAGTTTTCAAGTGCTAGTTGAGGGAGATCAAAGTTATCCACAGGAGGCGGCGCAAAGCCTCAAGGAGGCAGTTGGATTTATCCAAAAAGGAAATTGATTCAATTGTTCGGTCGAGACTTTTACTAGGAGGCAAAGAGAATATTTTCTAGAGGGAACAACAGGCAAGAGGTCATCATCAAAGGAAAATTCTCGGTAGTGTGAGTTTGGCATGTGCAGAGGCCTGCACAAGGGTTTTCCAGAGACAATTTGCGGCTCGTTTTGTTGCAGGATTGGTTGTGGAGGAAGGGAATAATCCCTCAATAATTTTGCTAGTATTTCTCTCATAAATGATTGCCATTTTGGCATACATTTGGTTGTACTCATATTTTTTGTGGAATAATTAATAATAAAACCCTCATCTGTTGCATTGGTTTTCCCACATTTTGTTTTTCCGGGGACATTTGTCCAAAAATAATGACGTCAATTTGATTTTGTGTGTGTGCTCTATTTTCTTAGTTCTAAATTTTATTTTTCGCGGTGTTTTATTTGTGAAGAATTACAGTGTGCTTTATTTGTTTTTTTCCCTACCAAATAAACTACATAATTAATCAGTGAGAAGAATAAATTTCTAGTTGTTGTAATTTCAAGGATTTTTCACATGGTATCAGAGCATTAATGATCAGATTAAAGTATTAAAAGTGAGAAGGAGAAATTTCACAGTTTAGAGGGAGTATGCAACACAATTTCTAGAGATTTCAACATATCCAACCAGGTAATGCGAACTATTGGGAAGAGGGTTATATTTCTAGGAGAAGGATGCCGGGAAAGATTGAAATTGTCTAGTAGCAGTTTCAACTAGAAATGGTGTTGCTAGGAAGTAGTTCCAGTGATTGGATTGACAATTTCGTTAAGAAGATCTAGGCACAGTTGATTTGTAGTAACAAATCAGCATTAGGTGGAAGAGAAAAGCACACACAAAGGAATTTACATAATTTTTCAGAGGGTTTCCAGATCTAGTTTTCAGGAGGAGATTCGTGATTTCTAGTTGCAGTAGGCCATAACAATTTTATATTCAGCTAGTGTGAGATTCAGGAGTAGCAGATTCTGTAGCCTCCAAAGAAGGACATCTAAAAGGTTGAGCGAGTTGTCCAATTGGAGTAGCAAGCAATGTGAGTGTCAGAGAAGGACTTATGGAGGAAGATAGTAGCAGATCTACATAATCCAAAAGAGAGTGTGAGTAGCAAAAGGAAGGTCAAGCAAGAAAAAGGATATTTCTAGATCCAAACTCAAATTATTTGAGCTTTGCAAATTTTGCAGCTTTTTGTAAATGGTTGTATGAGATTTTCAGAGCATTCCATGTGAGTTAGCCAGAATGAAAATCTGGGTAGAAGATCAACTTCTAGTTGTCAGAGACAAATGCCAGTGGAAGTGCGAGTTGCAAAGCAAAGAAGGGTCCCAGGCAAGGATCGAACTCAAAAGGAGATAGTGAGGCACCATATCCAAGAGGAGTATGAGACTCTAATGTGTCGAATGGAAAGGGTTTGTGGGAGCGTAGTAGAAGGTCTAGTCTAGATCCACTTCTTGTACATTCTTCCTCTTGGATCATTACCTTGGATATGGGGGCCCACAGTATTCAGTAGCAAGAGGATCAATGTTCAGCATAGCACAGTCAAATCTTGAGGGACAATTACAGGTCTAGTTACAATCAGATGTTGAGGGGCACAAAGTAGTTGTACTGTAGACAATTACTCAATGGACACTGCAGAGACTAATTGCAGTCAGATATTTAGGAGACAGTGGTAGTACAAGCACATAATTGATTCAGAGTTCTCACTTGCAATAGTTGCAGCAACATGAGATTGGTAGTAGTGACAGGTTGTCGCAATTTTCAGACATCAATAGTGTGGATGGAGGATGTTATGGAGACAAAGTGAGAGAGAACACCTTCCTCACTTAGAGGGAGTGTTATTTTGTGTAGCACCAAATAGGTGTTCTAGTCTCGACGTTGGTAAGAGAGGCTAAGGAACATAGGATCTCCATAACACATAAAATGTTTCAGGAGAAAACCCCTAGAGATGGCTCAATTAAGTTAATTGGTCAATAATTAAATATTTCCTAAGTCTAACTTAGGAAAAGTGATTAACTAATAGGAATCAATTGAGAAAGGTGATATTTCTCTAGAAAATCACATGGGTTGACTTAGAGATAATCTTAATCGTCAATGGGGATTTAATCATGGTCGTTGGTGAGCCAACGAGAGATTATAAGAGGAGGTCGATGGGGTTGGAGATATACACACTAG